>JAADVZ010000081.1:0-61489 GCA_023335925.1 Pythium phragmitis | reverse complement strand
GTCCCGCCTCAGAGTTGCAGCTGCAATCGCGACACTTCATACACCCATCGCCAACGTCAGAGGTGCGCATCCCCTTGAGGCGCCCTTTCCCCATAGAACTGGTTACTGGGTTGCATTATACCCTCCCATACAAGATACAATCGGCGATCGTCGCCCAGCCGCTCACCCCGCCTCGCTGCGAAAAAAATTATTGGTGGTCTGTGGAAACCACGCAGACTCGTGCTGATTGCGACAATTTTGTGCTGCACTGAAGGCGGCAACAATGGACTCGTCCATGGATTCGGCTATGGATACAGCCGACGTGAACATCGCACTACGCACCGCCTGGCATATCGGCGAGTCCAAAAGCACGTTTGCACCCTCGAAACATGTGTGTGGTCTCCTGCAAGGAATGGAACAACAAGTCCTGCCTTCCAAAACTCTCACTTCGGGTATCGTATGACTCGGTGCTGTATGCATGCCTTCTAAGAGCAACCGCCCATCCATCAATCCAATCTCACTTATTACAAGCTATTATTTCTTGTTCACTGAATAGCAAGAGATTCCTCGAGTCCATGAATCTGATCTTGAGACTCTTCCCTACAAGACGGAAATGTCTCTGGCATCACTGAATTCGTGGATGGCGGCCATTTGGCGGTGAACCCACATTTCCGAAATGAGCCTCATCCTGCGGAGACCGATCATCTGAGATTGGGCGATCTGACCATTTGACCGAATTGTGACGAATAGCAACTCCGACCAGTACAAGGGTGTCTCAGCACGGATGGTCCGCACGAACTGGCCGCGCGAGGGTTCGAGAACACGAACGTGCTTGGACAGGAATTGACGTCTCGTTGATTAAATATTGACGAGAATGCCACGGATGCGGCTTCCTCACCCACGGCACTCCCGTCAATACTTATCCTATCATGCAGAGGACTTCTCACTCAAGGCTCTTGAAGAGACCTCACGTTTGCTCAGGGCAGCAAGAACGAATCCTCCTAGTGTCTATCTCAAACAAAAGATAAAACAGTATCACGTTCGTATCATATCAATTCTCCGTTTCCAAGATCTGATCCTATAAGAACGTCTGAGTCCCAAACTAAAAATAGATCCAGCTTCCAACCAATGGAGACTCGACTTTGAAATAGATGGCCGCGTTCCGTTGCCGCCACCAGAGAACACGCCTCCTCCTTCCAACCTCCATTTTACAGCAACCACGGAAAAAGCCCGCGCCAACTTTCTCTCTCCCTCCATGTCGTTCACGCCACCGCTGCCACCGCCGCTCCCGGCGTGGCCGCCTTTTCTGGACGACGACCATTCGACGCTCTCAGGCTTTATGCGGCGTTCTCAGCAGCCGCCTGTGGCCTCCCACCAGCCACCGCTGCCGCCGCCGCCACCTCCCCCAGTGCCAGCGATTCCGTCGTTCACGCGCAGCCACAGTGACATTGTGCCGTCGTTTCGCTCGCTGAGCGTGATCCGCAACTGCGACGACAACCTGCGCCGCATGAACACGTCGGTGCCGCCGCCCGGGTTCGATTTGCCGCCACCCCAGCCGACCGTGCATCATCACCAGCAGCATCAACACCAGCATCATCTCCACGCGTTTGATAGGAATGAGCTGAACCTGGGTAGCAGCGCGAGCCAGTGGGGGACGGCGTCGACAACATTCAGCGGGCATACGCTCACCCCCAGTATCCCTAGTACGGCTGGTAGTCTAAATACCACGAGCAGCACGACCAGCAGCAGCCAGTGGGGGCTTTCTCCAGCCGAGATGGAGCGCAAGGCCGTGGCAATGCTCGTCGACAAGACGTTTGGCACCGATACGAAAGTGAACGGCACACTGGTCGACTGGCTCGAGAACCCCGTGTCGCGATGGCACTTGGCGAGCTGCTTTCTCAATTTGCGGCGCGATGCGATTGCGTTTCGCGATGGCGCGTCCTTTAAGAACGATTTTGAAATGCTCATCGCACGGCTCGCGGCGCATTTCATGGGCGGCGACGTGGCGGCCTCTATGGCCTACGACGCGTCCATGGACAAGAAGCTCACGGCGTTTTTCCTGCATCGAGTGGCAATGGTCAAGGGCGATGAATACTTTGTCAAGCGATTCGTGTGGGCGTGTGATGGCGTGCGCGTCATTGGTGACTCGGCGTCGCGCACGGGAAATCTCGGTCTGTCGGATGATGAAGTGCGCGACCTCTGCGCGTGCGTGCGTTCCCTCGCAACGGCTCTGCCTCCAATTGCTCGCCAGCTTGAAGTCGCCAAACGCCTGGGCCAAAATCTAATTACTGAGTCGATCGGTTCACTCACGGTCTCGGCATCGACGTCGCGGTCCACGACGCCTACTACGTCGCCCATCGTGTCACCAACGCTGTCGGCGAAAAAGGATGCCAACAAGGAAGCCGGCGCCGGATCGAGCTGGGCCACCGTGGTCACGACGGCGCCCGCGAACTCTAACAAGCCTCAGGCGGTCGCCCAGCCTACGCGGGAGACCGACGATTCCCTCCATTTCTTTGACGAGGCCCCTGAACTTGACGGCATGAAGCGTGTCCAAGTCTTCCGCTTGAAGCGCCATTGTACTCTGCTCCCCAAGGCGAACCTCTGTCCCGTGGAAGTCTCAAGCGCCGCCGACCATAGCCCGCACTCGTGCCAGTATTCGCACTCGCTTCTCGAACTCATGACGTATTCGCCACTGTACAAGCTTTTCGTGTGCAACGACGACGACCACTATGGCGATGATGCCCACGAGCGTGGCGACTGTGCGTTTCTCCACGTCGACGTTGGATTCAAGACGGACTGGATGGATGATTTCGCGAGGGGCAAGCGGTCGTACTGTCTGAGCGGCTCCAAGTGTGCCAACAAGAGCTGCCTCAAGTCGCATTCGTTTGCCGAGATGTGCTGGTACAATCCGTGGTACAAGATCCAGCGCTGCGAGCGTGGGTGCACAGAGACGTCGCTCGCGTGTCGCTACTTTCATGACGGGTCCGGCGATCGACGCTACTTGGAGCTCGATGATGATCACGTGGGCCACGCGATTGAGATTCCTTTTGTGACACGCACCCACGACGCACTTATCAAGAAACTAAAGGCTTTGGGGCTCTAGAGGCTCTCTACTGCTAGTATTCTCGGTCAGCGCAGACTCTATCTTTCTATTCAATCGGTTTCCTCCTTTCCTTTCACTCAACGATGAGTCCCCGCGCAGTCTCGCGGCGACCCGACGTGGTTGACGCCCGGTAAAGTCGCATACATGACCACCACAATCGCTGCTTGACTGCTTCGCGCGGTGGCTAGGTGTTGGTCAATCGTCACGACGACGAAGCTGTACGATCCCTCTCCACCGCATATTAACACGGCACGCTTGTCGTTGGTCAGCAGAACCAGGAACGCGACGATGCAACTCGTCAGTGTAAGATTATTACGGCATCTGCCGTTTGCAGATGTGTCGACGTGGTGTCTTGTACACAGGCAACGATCACCAGACAGCGTCCTTTGCATCACGATTATCTTCGCCTAAGCCCTTCAAGCTCGAGTTTCTTTGGCGGCTCCTGCTTCTTCCAGGGCCACCCCGTGCCCAGACGGCCCTTCACATCGTCTTGGCCATCGTCTTCATCTCCGTCTCCACTCTTCTTCGTATCGACCCACGAGTCTTCCGGCTTGACGTGCAGCACCCGCTCCCGCGCGACTGCCGAGTCGACGAGATCGCTCACGTGCTTGAGCTGTTCTCTGCCCTGGCGCAAAAACAGTGCGACTTGCTTGTCGTCGTCGATGTGGCGGTAGAGCTCATAGCCGGCGCGGATCTGCTCGCGCACGTCGCGGCGCGTCGCGTCGTCGAGCGGCTGTGTGATGCGCCAAAACTCTTTGTACTGTGCGAGCACCTGCGCGCGGTTCAGGAAGTACTGGAGCGATTTGAACGGCTTGGCACTATTGCGGGACACACTCATCGTTGCGCTCGTCGCAGTGAATCACGTGGGGGCCCGTCAGAGGCGGAAGAAGAGAAGGAATCCCGGGCGCGCGCTCGTCTTCTCCTGCGTTCTCCACCACAGCCATGTGCCTCACACCAGGCAGGTCCATTTTGTCCTATATTTATCAGACGAAACGCTAATTCAGGATTCACCCTAACCTAGGATGTGAGGTTCCTAATTATAATGCTAAATGTATTTTAGGGATTCTAAATTAGGATCCGCGGTTGAAGTGAAACTGGAGAATTTTCCCATAGCCTAAATCCGTCCATCGATCTTAGGTGCGGTCATCTGGGTCGAGAGCTCCCCGAGGCGGCGTGGAGAGCGACGCCACCTGGCATCCGCGAACCGCAGGGAGAGAGGCGAAGAAGAGGGAGGGGTAACGCTACGTGGAATGAAGAGCGCGTCGCTTTGTGTGGACGAGCTCACACTGCAGAGCGTCGGGCTGTCTCTCCACGACGGCGCCATTGGCTCGGAGCTGCTGCTTCTGTCGCCCTTGGATATCGACACCAAGCCCATGGACGCGGGTCTAGTCGTTGACGATGGTGCGAGCGAGACGGCGACGGTGCGGGTTGACGAGGATGATGATGACGCGGCCGCGCAGACGCTGCACAAGCACGCCGAACCGTCGACGACGTCGGTGGCGCTTGGGTTCGTGGAGCGCATGGTGCGCGAGTACGCCATGAAGCGAGAAATCCACGCACTGATAAATAAGAAGCAGCAGCAGCTCCGCCACATGCAGGCATTGATCGCTGTCTACCAGGAGCAGCTTCTCAAGGCGAGTCTGGGGCTCGAAGAAGAGACGCTGCAGCAGCACCACGCGGCGAACGCACTTCAGAAAGAGACACGGCAACGGCTCGCCGAGGTGCTCGCGACGGGCGGCGAGCGCGCGCTGGTCGAGACCACTCGCTCGCTGGGCCTCGTGCGCATGCAGCGGCATCGCATTCTTCGTGAGCGCACGGCGCTGCGGACGCGCGTCATTACGACGCGACAGGAAGAGTGCGCATGGCTGCTCAAGTCGATCGTTACGCAAAACGATCGCGAGTGCGAGGCACTGCTGGCGGCGATCACAACGAGAAAGTACCTGGAAGAAGGGTCGTTGCAGGCGACGCTGGCCGTGCAAATCACAGAGGACGACCCGATCTTTGCGTCCGTGGAAACGCTGTTTGAGACGCACCCCGTCGCGCGGCAGCTGCAGCTACAGCTCGATTCTGTGGACGCCGTGATCATGGCGATGGCCGCGAAGCGAGACGAGCTGGAGATGAAGCACGTGGCGCCGACTGCCGGGCCGGTGCCGCTTGTCAAGAGGTCGTCGTTTCGAGAGCGACGCCACGATGGAGGGGGCTTCCCCACGTCCGATCGGAAGCGGCTTGTGCGACTGTGTCTGATTGAAGGGAAACGTATTCGATCGGATCGCACGAGCAGCGATTTCCAGGACCGCCATAAGCGGTACACGGCCGTGGTGCTTCAGCTAGGACGCTTACTCAGTGATGCACGCACGCGCAGTGGGCGCCTGCTCCACCAGTTTGTCGAGAAGCTCCATGGTGATACACTCACGCCCGTGCGAGTGACGACGCATCCGCGGCGAGATAAAGAGGGAGAAGAAAATGTCGGATCGAACCAAGAGGAAAAGACGAACAGTTGCGTCGCATCCAAGCAACTGGAGTTATGCCACGAGGAGCGGTATCTACTGCCACGGCTGCCGGCGATACTGGAGACGGTAGCAACAAGGGACGAGATCAGCAACGATGGTGCTAGCGTTCTAACACAGGAACAAGCCGTCGACTCTCTCAAACTACCGCCGCCCGCGATGATTGCGGCGTTTGCCAAGTTTCTCGCGCGCGTGGTCACGACTGAATATGAGCTGCTCGCGGCCTCGCCGTCGTCAGTCGATGAGCTGACGGAAGACAAAGGGGACGAAAACCTGGACGACCAGTCGTTTGAAGATGCCATGGACCAGAGCGTGTTGCAAGACTGCGTCCACGAGATGGTATTTCAACGCATCACGACGATTACGTTTGCCAGTGCGATCGATGAGTACCGCTTCGCCCGCCAAGACGAGAGCGATAGCCAGAGCCAGAACAGGTTTCTATTTCCATGGCACTGGCACCATTCCAAGGCACGATTACAGGGCATTTCGCCCGCGGAACTGGCCTTTCCAGACGAGGCCATGGCGGCTGTGGCAGCATACTTGACACGCCATGACATGGAGATACGCTGCCATGGGTTCTTGCCCAAGACGCTATCACTCTTTCGAACGGCCGAGCTGGAAACGACCCCCAAGGGCGTCGTGCGAACCGTCATGGCCGGCTTCAAGATGCTCCACTGCGAAATTGTGAGTGTTTTGACGGGCGACAAGGCCTCCCCGACGAAGCCTGAAGGTGGAGCGGCAGCCGTGAGGGGCCGACCGCAGCGACGCGGGTCCAGCTTTTTGAATGCCGATATACTCATTCCGTCCATCGTGCTCATGATGAGCCGGCTGCCTCACCCCGAGTACCTTGACCGCCTTTGGCACCGTGCACTACTGGTTGAGGCCTTCCGTGCGTCGGCGCTCAATGACGGTGGAGAAGAAGCGTACTATCTCACGTGCCTGGCGGCGGCTATGGAGTTTATCAATACGTTTCAAACCTCCAATCCAGAGGTTCCCGAAGAGTGTACAGCCTGTGAGACGCTGCGATCAACACTCGTGCCACGACGCGTGCGAATAGAACCACTGGACGCGGCGAGTACCTCCTCGACGCCACCGTCACCAGTGCAGGGCCGCCCACGGCTTTCAAGAACGACACAGGCGGTCGGAGTCTGGAGTAAACAGGAACATGAGTCGATCAGGCAGCTCTCCAAGTGGATCTCGGACCAGCCGCCCGCGGACGGAGCGACGACGACATCAGGGGAGCACGTCGAGAGGTTCGTTGCGCCCCAAGAGCTCTGGTGCAGCGACGTGTTGATGCACTCGAACGAATGAGTAAAAAATGGTAAACTCCCAAAACGATAAATGCGGTAAATCACGATTAGACTGAAATATGATAATCATTTTCTGAGAAACTTGACCTGAAGAACTCTTGACGAAAAGTGAACAAGAAGAACGTGGAACGATATGTCGGCGTCCCCCGTGCACGCCAACACGCAGCGCAACGTGCTCAAGGTGCGCTCCATGTGAAAGTCCGTTCTCCAGCGCGTCTAGTCGTGTTGGTCGCGGCGCTCTAGAGTCGGTAGCGCCAGCGTTAACCTCAGTTTCTCGTTTCCGCTTCTCCCTCCACAGCACACGAAGGTCATGCTCAACAGCGCGCTCATCTCAGCGCCGGCGCCCGTGCCCCTTAACCAGAACCTTCTCCACCGCGTATGTTGACTCGCTCTTGTGCTGTTGGCGTCCGGTTAGTCTCTCACGCAACGCCGTTCTGGAAAATAGGAGGTCTTTGATTATGACTTTACGCGCGAGCGCGTGTTTCTCGAGATCGCGCACGCCGAACTCGAAGCCATGAAGGAAGCCGAAGCGCAGGCGTCGTCAGAGTCCGCGGCGGCAGCGGCGTCGTATGCAGCGAGCGAGGACGCCAACAGCGTCGACGAAGAGCTCGCGCGACAGGTACAGTTATCATGGCCTTGTGAGGATAGCATCCTGTGATGTTGTTTCACTCATTCCCTGTATATCCAAACCTGAACAGAGCAAGTCTCTGTCGCTCTCTGGAAGTGGTCGTCCCGTCTCACAGAGTCGCCCACGCACGCCCAGTGACGAGGACGTTGCGGCCGCGATCTCGGCGTCGCTGCGAGAGTACTAAAGAGAATGGAGCCGTGTTTCTCTATTACTCTATTGGTTTATCACCGGATCGGGTTCTCAGGGTGGAGGAGATTGTAGCCGAGCCAGTAGAAGCGTCCATAGTCCACATAGAGCTCCTCGTCCGGAGATATATCTCGGAGCGCGACGACCCGCGCCAGATTGTCTTGTGGTCGCTTGTCAAAGACGACATTATGGGTGCCACGGCTCCGACAGTCGTTGATAAACCGTGCCATGACATGGGGACACTCGCGCGCGTCTACGTACTTGCCATTGCCGAGCTTCATGAGGTATGACTTGTCGGCCAACTGCCACGCGTCCTTGTTGGCGTAGATACGGCCCGTGTATTCACACACGAGCTCGCCCTTTTGGAACGCACGCGTCGCAAAGAGCCCTTGGCCGGCACCGACAATCAGCGACGCGCGTGGCTCCACGCCTTCCTGAGTCATCCCCCCTGCAGGCGCCGACTCGGTCGTCTCTGCTGCCACGGCCCTGGCGTTCTCCGCAGGCATCTCCATTATCTCCATACGGTATCAGGAATGTCCCTCGTCGGAGTGACCAATCAAACGTTATTTGGACCTTATTACACGCGTTTTGGACCTTGTGGATATTGGTCCAGATCAATCGAACGTTAGATTGCTGCAGCACAGCAACTTGTGGACCAGCATTTGCCGACGAGATCCCGCGAGAGAGAGATGGCGGCCGCGAGCGAGACCAAGAAGCTCACTGACGCCATGCGCAAGACGCTGAATCTGCCGCACACGGCGTTCCCCATGCGCGCGAATGCGGCTGTGCGCGAACCGCAGCTCCACGCGCGCTGCGTCACGCAGCTCTACGAGGCGCAGCTGCTCTCGCGCCAAGACGCTGAGCCCTTCTACCTCCACGACGGTCCCCCGTTCGCGAACGGCAGTCTGCACATGGGCCACCTGCTCAACAAGGTGCTCAAGGACATTATCAACCGGTACAAGCTCATGCGCGGCTACCGCATCGAGTACGTGCCGGGCTGGGACTGCCACGGCCTGCCCATCGAGGTCAAGGCTCTGGGGCAGCTTCAGGCCCGGGACGCGGCGCAGCTCGCGCCCGTGCAAGTGCGCAAGCTCTCGCGCGAGCTCGCGACCAAGGCGATCGCCGAGCAGAGACAGGACTACTTGCGGTGGGGCATCCTGGCTGACTGGTCGGGCAAGCCCGGCAGTGTCTACCGCACCATGGACCCAGTGTACGAGGCCAAGCAGTACGACGTGCTCAAGCAAATGGTCCAGGACGGGCTCATTTTCCGCGGGTTCAAACCCGTCTATTGGTCGCCGTCGTCGCGCACGGCGCTCGCCGAGGCCGAGCTCGAGTACGCCGAAGACCACGTGAGCCACGCCGCGTACATTGCCTTCCCGTTCCACAGTGCCACGACCGCGACGGCCCAGGCCCTGCTACACAAGTACATGGACAAGTCACTGGTTTGTGTGGTCTGGACCACGACGCCGTGGACCATCCCGGCGAACCAAGCGCTGTGTGTGAACGCATCGGTCGAGTACGCCGTGGCACGGCAGCCGTCGAGCGGACGCCACTTTCTCGTGGCAAAGGATTTGGTCGAGAACCTTGCCACGCAACTCTCGAGTACTGAAGTAGGTGCCGAGCCCGAGCCGCTCGAGATTGTCGAGACCATGGCTGGAGAGACACTGGCGGGCAGTCTGTTTCAGCATCCGCTGGCGGACCGCCGAGCAGTCGTGCTGGTCGGCGACCACGTCACAGTCGACGCCGGCACGGGCATTGTCCACACAGCGCCCGGCCACGGGCAGGACGATTACTTTGCGTGGCTGGCATACCACGGCGGCGACAGCTCGGCCGCCGAGATCCTGTGCCCCGTGGACAACGAAGGCCGCTTCACACAAGACGCGGGCGATCAGCTCCACGGTCTCGAAGTGCTATCTGACGGCAACAAGGCCGTGCTCGAGATGCTCACGCAGAGTGGCAACCTTCTCCACGTGGCCAAGTATAAGCACCGGTACCCGTACGACTGGCGCACGAAAAAGCCCGTGATCCTGCGTGCCACGGCGCAGTGGTTTGCCAAGCTCGACGGGCTCCACGCGGTTGGCAAGCGAGCATTGGAGGACCACGTGCAAACGTTCCCGTCGAGCTCGCGTCGCCGCCTGGAGGCGACGCTCTCGAGCCGCCACGAGTGGTGCATCTCTCGCCAGCGAGCGTGGGGGTTACCGATCCCGGTGTTTTACCACAAGGACACGAACGAGCCGCTGATCACGAACGAGACGATCTCGTACCTCCAGGACATTGTGCGAACGTACGAGACGAGTGACGGTCACAAGGGATCCGACTGCTGGTGGGATCTCTCGGTCCAGGAGCTTCTCCCGCCGGCATACAAGGACCAAGCGAGCCAGTACGTCAAGGGCACTGACACGCTGGACGTGTGGTTTGACAGTGGCTCGTCGTGGCACACGGTGCTTCCGGACGTGGCGACCGGAAAACTCAAGCAAGCGCACGTCTACCTCGAAGGCTCCGACCAGCATCGTGGATGGTTCCAGTCGTCGCTGCTCACGTCCGTGGCCATGCAACAGGCCGCGCCGTACAAGCACGTCATCACGCACGGCTTTGCGCTGGACGAACGCGGCTCGAAAATGTCCAAGTCGCTGGGCAATACAATCGTGCCCAAGGACTTCATTGACGGTGGCGAAGTGCTGGTCCCGCATGCCAACCCGACCAAGAAACCCAAGGCTCAGAAGATCCCAGCCTACGGCGTCGACGTTCTCCGGTACTGGGTCGCGTCGACCGACTACTCGGGCGACGTCAACTTTGGTCCGGTCGTGATCGCCAAGGTCAGTGACGCGCTGCGCAAGGTACGCAACACGGCGCGTTTCCTGCTCGCCAACCTCAACGGCTTTCAGCCCGAGCGAGACGCCGTGCCGTACGAGCAGCTCCCGAGCGTCGACCAGTACATGCTCCATGTACTGCTCCTCGTGAACCAGCAGATCACCGAGGGCTACGAGAGCTATGCGTTTAACCGCGTGCAGAGTGCCCTCGCGCACTTTATCTCGAGCGATCTCTCGGCGTTTTACATGGAGGCGTGCAAGGACCGGCTCTACTGCGATGCCACGACCAGCGCAAGCCGGCGCGCGGCCCAGACGGTGCTGTGGCACACGCTCGAGTCGGTCACGCGCGCGATCGCGCCGGTCGTGTGCCACACGGCCGAGGACATTCGTCTGCACTGGCAGAGCCAAGTGCAGCAGTGTGAACTGGAGCAGGTCGCCGGCAGCGTCTTTCTCGAGGACGACGCGTGGCTGCCGGCGTCGCGCCAGTGGTACAATGCCACGCTCGCGAGCCAGTGGGCGGCCATTCGGCAGCTGCGCGTCGACGTGAACCGCGTGGTCGAGACCATGCGTGCAGCCAACGTGGTCGGCAGCCAGCTCGAGTGTAATGTCTATGTGGTCTCGACCAACGCCCGCGTCGTGATGGCACTCGGACCGTTGGCAGAGAAGAGCGACGCGACGCTCGAGAACGTGCTGCTGTGTTCTGGTGTCGAGATAGTCTCGAGTGAGACCGAGATCGACGCAAAGGACGACGAGAGGTTTGTCGGCACGAGCCAGCTCATGCTCGACAGTGACGGCGGCGAGAAGGTCGAGGTGCAGATTGTCGTGACCAGGGCCAAGGGCCACAAGTGTCCGCGCTGCTGGAAGTACGCGGTCGAAGTGGATGCCGAGGAGACCAAGCTGTGTACGCGCTGTGCGCTCGCGACCAACTTGACGAGCGTGGCCGATCTCGCGGCGGCACTCGTGCGCGAGTAGGGACAGCACTCGAGCCATGGGGTCCGGGATTGACAGAAATCTATTCAATAGTCCATGGGCGATAGATACAAATGGTAATAGATGCAGCTCCTGATAGAATGGCTACATATTATTGTTGGCGGTATTAATATTAGTATTCGTATTACTTCGTGGCCTTGGTCGCGCTCAGCGCGGCCGTGACGTCGAGGCGGCCGTAGCCAAACTGGTTGTTGGGGAGCACGCTATCGGGCGTGCCGCCGCACGTGCGCTGCGTGGCCGCGATCTTGCGCACGGTCGTTTGGGCCAGCGCCGTGCGGATCTCGCTCATAGTGAGGTTCACATTGGCACTCAGCATCAGCGCGATCGCGCCCGCGACGTGCGGCGCCGCGAGGCTCGTGCCCTGGCTCGACACGTACGCCGCGTCGGTCGTGCCCCAGGCACTCGTGACACTGTACCCGGGGGCAATGAGGTCGGGCTTGACCGTGCCGTCGCTGCTGGGGCCCTTGCTGCTTCCCGACGTGAGCGCGTCGTCGGAGCGCGAGCCGCCGACGCTAATGACCTCGGGGTACCCCGCCGGGTACGCGACCGTGTTACACAGCGGCCCCGTGTTGCCGTTCGCAAAGATGGGGATGATGCCGGCGGCGACCCAGGCCTTGGTGGCCGTCTGCATGCTCCAGTCGACGTCGTCCGAGCCCCACGAGTTGTTGACAACGTGGGGCGCCTTGGAGCAGTCGGCGTTCGCGCCGTTCGTGTCGGTTGGGCACAGGATCCACTGGAGACACGCGAGCGTGTCAGACTCGGGGCAGTCGTCCTCGCGGCACGATTTGCACATGATCCACATGGCACCGGGTGCCACGCCATATCCCTTGGCGCCCACGGCGAGGCTCGTGATGGCCGTGCCATGGCTCTGCGGATCGTACGGCGTGCTGGCTTTCTTCTCGGGATCGAACCAGCCATAGCTCGCGCGGAAATTGTGCTGGATCGACTCGTGGGTCGCGCGCACGCCCGTGTCAATGAAGCCAATCGTGACGCCCTGGCCCCTGTTGCCTTGGCTCCACGCACTCGTGGCACCAATCTTCTTGATGCCCCACTGGGCACTCGCAATGTCTCCCGACGCCGTGGCCGTGGACGCCGTGTCCGCCAGAGGCTTGACAACCCCTGGCTCGGTCGTATTGCCCTCCATCATGGGCGTGATCTTGGGCAGCTTGAACCGCTTCTCCTCGCGCACTTCCAACACACCGGGCGTGGACGCCAGCTTGGCCACGAGCTCGGGGCTGGCGTTGCGGAAAAAGACCTGGTTGGTCATCCAGAACTGGCGCGTCTTGGTAAAGAGCGGCTGCGCGCTGGCAGTATTGTTCTGCGCAGCCACGACACTTGCCACGGCCTGCTGCGTGGCATTCGCGTGCTTCTTCAGTGAGTCCACGAGCTGCTTGATCTTGATGCCACGGCGCACAATGTCCCACTTGCTCGTGGCGTTCGCGGGCAGACGCATGGCGGCCTCGGCGAGCCGGCGCTGGAACTGCGTGTGGTCAAAGTTGTGCGTGTGCTCGTGGAGCACGCGCGACGGCGACTGCTTCATCGTGACGATGAGGTTCACGGTGCCCTTCTCAGCGAGTGTGCGGTGCACGCGCGGGTGCACCACCATGGCGTCGGTCGAGAGCGAGGCGGTCGCCAGCAGCGCCAGCGTGACGAGGTAGCGCAGCATTCTGAGTGGGGAGCGGGAGAGAGAGAGGGACCTGCAGAGTGGGGCCGACTGCGCAGGAAAGAGAATGAGAGATCTGTGCTCGTGCCGCAGCAGCGTCGCTCAACGCGGTCATGATTTTGAGGGCCACGATCACGTCTCGTTGGGTGACACGCCCGGGAAAGAGCCGAAGCATTCGTGGAACATGTGTCACGTAATATGGTCGAAAATACTGCCATCGGCTGTACTTTCGGCATTTAAGCTTGGTTATTGTATAGGCATTCAAGTGGGGGAGCTACTGAGTGCTCGCGTCGCTACATCGTGGTCACGCTGTTTTGGCTCCACGCGATTAGCGCATCTGGCGGATGCTTGACGCCGGCAGCGACTGCGTTCCGCACGACCAGATGTAGATCGATGACGCCACGGATCGTGGACGACGCGAGAGGAGACGGATGGCTGACTGTTCCCTCTAAGATACTAGAGACCCCCAGTGACAGCAAGTGAGACCAAACGACTCATATCTCATTGATGGCTTCAATACTGTATGGACGCCCGTCCCGTTTCAGATTAAGACGGTACCCAGAGCCACTGCGTGTCCGCTTGACTTCGGTGGTCTACAGCTGATCGGGGGTGACGGGATGCGGCAGCGGAATGATCGACTTTTTATCGACGTCTCGCGGCAGCGCCTTGCGCATATCTACAGAAAGCACACAGCCATCAGCACTCTCCCTATCCATTCACTCTCTCTCTCTCTCTGTCTATGTGGGCCACACGTACCGAACGCGTCTTCGCCGTCCGTGTCGCTCGAGTAATACCCGAGCACGCGGCGGTAGACCGAGTAGCCAAACTTTTCGTACATGCCAATGGCCAAGGAATTGGAGACGCGCACAAAGAGGTCGACAAAGTAGGCGTCGTAGAGCTCGATCGAGACGTTTTCGAGATAGTCCATGAGGTTGCGCGCGAGCCCGAGCCGGCGAAACTCGGGCGCGACAGTCACGGCCGTGACGTGGCCGTGCCAATTGTCCTGGAGCCCCTCGGCCTTGCCCATGACTGGGGAGACGCCATAGAACCATTGAGAATATATACGGGAGACGTATCGAGCATGGCATGAGTACGTACTGTAGCCCATGATGGTTTTGTTGGGGTCTTCCTGGACGAGAAAGTAGTCGGGCCACTTTGCCATGTACTGCAGATAGAAGCCCGTGTTGTACTGCCCACAGAGCACGCGCGAGTGTGAGCGACACTGCATTCGATAGCGCCGAGTCTATAGAGTCAGGATATATACACGTACAGTCTCGGTGAGCACGTCCAGGTTCACATTATTGAACCGGAAGAGGTCTTCGCATTTGAACTTGCGTGTCGAGGTCATGGCGATCCTGTGTTGGGAACGCGTGGGGGCAACCATGTGTTTTAAACAAACGTTTGATTCAATGAAACGTTTGATTAGGTTTTATTGGCGCCGTTATTTTCGGTTCGCGGGGAAATGATCAAAAACACAAAATGGCGCCAACGGACTCGAAGGTACGGAAATGAATAGTGCGTCTTGCGCGCTGCATAGCGCGACCCACAGGCAGCTTCCGCCATCCTCCCATAGCTCAATCGATAGCGCTGGATCTCACCTCTCTCCTCATATGCCTCTTGCTGCAGATCGTTCGCGGCAGCGCTGAGTACAAGCCGACGTACCAGCGGTTCGTGCTCAAGAAGAAGAACTACACGCAGCAGTACTCGCACATTTATGTGAGCCGCCTACTGCAGCTACGCGACGCCGTGCTGCGGCGCATAGAAGAGTGCGAGACGACTGCGCCCGTGCTGCCCAAGATCATTGACCTCCGCGTCGGCGTCGAGTGCATCATCGTGGGCACGACACTCAAGCAGCTGAATGAGAAGCCGGACCTCTTCGCGGCACTCACAAGCGACGAAAAGATCCTGTCGCTCGCGTCTCTCTCGCTCAAGATGGCTACACCCAACGACGAGCTCATTTTGGAGGACGAGTCGGGCCGCGTGGAGCTCACGGGCAATATTAATATCGGGGAGCTCGTCACGGGCGTTGTGCTCGGTGTGCGCGGCCACATGCTGGACGGCAACGCCGGCTTCCACGTCGATGAGCTCATCTTGCCGTCGCTGCCTCCTCAGCTGCCGCTGCCCGAGCGGACCGAAAGTCAGTACATTGCGCTCGTCTCGGGACTCGCCATTGGGTGCGACACGTGCGACAAGCCGCTCAAGCACCACGTGCTCATGGACTATCTCGCGGGGCGGCTCGGCGGCGACGACGAGAAGCGCTTCGTCGCGCAGATTGTGCGCACCATTTTCGTGGGCAATTCGGTCGACACGGACAGCAGCGTCTCGCACGAGGCGGGGACCATGCCCAAGAAAAAGACGACCGAGCAGCTCACAGAAGACGCGGCGCCCATGAAAAACCTCGATGAATTACTCTCGACGCTCGCGTGCGCCATGCCTGTGGACGTCATGCCCGGCGCGAGCGACCCAAGCAACCACGCGCTGCCGCAGCAGAGCTTCCACGCCTGTCTCTTCCCGCACAGCGCGCGGTTTGCGTCCTTTCGCGCCGTGACCAATCCGTACGAAGCCAGCGTCGGCGGCGTGGAGCTGCTGGGCCACGCTGGGCAGCCACTGCACAGTATCTTGCAGTGCACACTACCCGCGGATGACAAGAGGGCGGACGGCGATGATGAGAGTGGGGAGACAGACGAGGCCCTGGACGTGCTGGAGCGGTGCCTGCACTGGCGCAACGTCGCGCCGACCGCGCCGGATCTACTGGCCGCATTCCCCGTCGAGAAGAGCGACCCGTTTGTGCTCGAGCGGTGTCCGCACGTGTTTTTCGCGGGCAATGCTAAGGCCTTTGGCACGCGACGCCTCCAAGGTATACGTTGTAGGGCCTGTCGATGTGCGTGTGGACATTCTCGTGCTGATGGGTATTATTCGTGGTTATTAGGTCCCAAGGGCCAGTGCGTGCAGCTCGTCTTGGTGCCGTCCTTTGCCGAGACGTCGACAATCGTGCTCGTCGATCTCAAGGACCTCTCGAGCTTTCCGATTACGATCGACCTGTAAATGCTCTCAGTCCAACCCAGTCGTGTTTTGGGTCAAAACATAATTACCTCCCCGAAATCATGTTTACAGAACAATTGCTCGTTTACGATTCAGTGATCTTCAAGTCCATTGCGTAATTTCATTGGCTGAAAATACCACGTCATGATACAATTGACGAATCATATGTCTTTATTTACGCGGTTAGGTGAACTGTCATCACTCGAAGAGCTCCTCACTTCCATCAGGTGTATCATTCCGCCACTTTCCTCCGGAGCCCCTCAGTCGTATCCCCCTCGCACCTTCTCGCTCGCACGATGGTGTCGCTGGACGGCACGCAGCTCACGCAGCTCTCGGACCTCTTCGAGCAGGTCAACGGCAGCGCGCAGACGCTACACGGCGGCTTCCTCTCGATCGACGCGGACGCGCCGCAAGCCGCGACCGTGCAGCTCGTGTGGAGCAAGCGCGATCTCATCAACAGCGCGTTGGTCAAGTTCCATGCGCAATACCACGTCAGCGGCTTGGGGGGCGACGCGTGTGTCCACAAGGCGGGTCTGCCGGCCGCGTGGGACGCGGCGCTCACGAGCGTCTCGCCGTCCAAGCGATTCGTAGTCACACTCAAGCTCGACAAGTCGAGCGACGCGACCGAAGCGGTCTTTAGCGTGTTCCAAGACGGCGAGTTGGTGCGTACGTTCAAGGCGCCCAAGTCGATCCACGGCACCGTGTACACGGGCGAGCGAGAGGGCGGCATTGCGTGGAGCCACGACGAGACCCGCATCGCGTACGTCGCCGAGAAGAAGCCCGCGAGCGAGTCGGCGCCGTTCTACGAGAACATTAATGCCAAGAAAAAAGACACCAAGCAGCCCGACGACAAGGACGCGACGCTACCTGGTAACAAGTACGAGCACGAGGACGACTGGGGCGAGCAGTATGTGGGCAAAAAGACGGGCGCGATCTTCATTGCGACGCTCGCGACGGGTAAGATCGACGAGGTCCAGGGCATTCCGAGCAATCTCACGTGTGCCGACGTGCAGTTCACGCCGGGCGACAAGGGACTCGTGTTTGCCGGCACGCAAGTGGACGCGCCGAAGCGGCTCGGGATCATTTACTGCTACAACCGACCCATCACGCTCTACACGATTGAGTTGCCGGCTGCTGGCGACGAGACCAACGTCCCCGTCGCGCAGAAGCTCGAGATCAAGGCGCTGGACGCAGCGAGCCAGCAGATCGCGTCGATTCGTAGCCCACGGTTCTCTCCGGACGGCTCCAAGCTCGCCTTTCTCGCGACGCGCGACGTTGTGACCCACAACACGTGCAGTCTACTGGCCGTGCTGGACTGGGCCACCAAGGAGACGACCACACTCATCGACATTGTGGACGAACCTGAGCCAGAGTACACGAGCCACCCGTTGACGGCGTTCAACGGTCTCTTTCTCGGTGCACTTTCGAAGAAGGCGTGGTCCCACGACGGACGGTTCCTCTTCTTCGACACGCAGCTCGGTGCGCGTACGCTGTGGAAGTTCGTGGACGTCGAGACCAAGCAGATTTTCCACCCGCCGCTCGTTGATGGCGAGCGCGTCGGCGCCGAGACTGTGCTGGATCGCGCCGCCGGTGGCTGGTTCCTTGTGTCGGCGGCCTCGCCCGTACGTGCGTCCAGCGTCTACCTCGTCCAGATCGATCTCAGCACGGCCAAGTATGTGGGGGCCCCCGTGGCGATCGTGGACCAGACCAGCAAGGCCCGCCACGTCGGCGACTGGAAGATCCTCTCGGTGCCCTCGAGCGTCTCGGATGCGCAGATGAAGCCACTGCCCGAACCCAGTGAGGTCCTCAAGCCTCACTTGCTGCCGGTGACGACCAGCACATCGCCCTTTGAAGCCATGGTCTGGATCCCCAAGACAGCGCCGCCCGCCGCCGGTTACCCGGTTGTGCTCGATCTCCACGGCGGCCCCCACGGCAGCTCACCCGTCACGTACCGCGTCGTGTACGAATACATGGCGGCACTGGGCTTTGCGATCGTGAGCGTCAACTACCGCGGCAGTACGGGCTACGGTCTGCGTCCGCTCGAGTCGCTCGTGGGCCGTGTGGGCACGCAGGACGTGTACGACTCGCACTTTGGTCTGCTCCAAGTGCTCGAGACGAGCGGACTGCCGCTGGATCGCGCAAAGGTCCACTGCTCGGGCGGCAGCCACGGCGGCTTTCTCGTGACGCACTTGGTGGCGCAGTTTCCGGGCTTTTACAAGTCGACGGTTGCGCGCAATCCCGTGACCAACATTACGAGCCAGTTTTTCACGAGCGACATTCCCGACTGGGGGCTCGCGGTCACGGGCGTCGCGCGGTTCGATGCTGTGCACACGACGCAGGCAATGCAGCAGGACACGACGCTGGCCCCGCTCACGCCCGAGGCACGAGCGGTGATCCTCAGCAAGTGGTGGACGCACTCGCCGATGAGCAACGATCTGAGCAAGGTCTCGACGCCCATTCTCTTTGGCATTGGTGCCAAGGACCGACGCGTGCCGCCCACGCAAGGGCTCGAGTTCCGCGACGCACTGCGTGCACTTGGGATCGAGACCAAGACGCTGTGGTACCCGGACGACTGCCACCCGCTCGACACGCTGCAGGCGTTTGCCGACTTTACCGTCAACTGGGGCGCCTGGCTCGTGCACCACAACCAGTAACTGAGACCAAACTTGGGGACACGACGAGATCCCAAAGTGAGACCGTCGCAGGACTGGCTATTCCTGGATCAATACACACACCTGAGTTTGCTGTCTAGTGTCTTTGTTGCTGGAAAGGGCGGGATGGGGACGCATGGCGATGTCGAGTGGTGTGCGTTCGCGACTGTGTGCGTCGTGTCCCCGCATGGCCGCGCGTGTGTACCGCCATGTCTCGACCACGCAAGCGACGAGCTGCTGCTCGCGATCGCCCAGGAGGAACTCCACGTGTTTGCGAAGAGATCCGATCGACTCTCGCCCTCGTGTGGCTGTCTCACCGGTGGCGGAGGAAAACTGCAGGGCTTTGTGTGTCCCCACGTAACGGCCTACGATGATGTCGCCCACGTTCTGACGATTCCCGTCAGTGCCATCGAGCAGCTCTTCGTGACCTACCGAACAGCTCCATCGGTGGCACCCACAGGAACGACGCCTACGGGCAAGGGCATCGCAACGCGCACCAAGGACCTTGTCATTCGCTCGACGAAGGCGCTCGTGCTGTGGCTCGAGTTTGAACACAACCTCGCGCGTGGGTGGTTCCTCGAGGCACTCACGTCCTCCAGTAGTCGGGCTTGCTCCCCACTGGAAATGGACTATCTCGACCTAAGTGACACCGCGGCCGTGGAGACCATGACACGCCCCGCTCGCTTGCCCCATACTCGAACGCCCGAGCTCCCTCCTACTCCCCCACAGGCACCAAACCTGCTTGCCTTTCTACGGGACGCCTGGCGCCACGTCATGTACGACAAGGTCAAGCTCGCCTTGCAAGTGGCCCACGATACTCCCAGTAGTAGTGAGGACCCGACGGTCGCTGCACTACTGACGACCGCCATGGAGCTGTCTGCGCGACTGGACGAGCCCGATCTGCATGCGTTCACGTGGCTCGCGAGTGGATTCCTCCATCTCCGTCAGGCGTTCGGCAACCCCACCAAGCACGAGCTCGCTGTGGCCCAAGTGTTTCACAGTCTCACGCTCGCAAGAGAACACTCGCTCGAGTACCTTACGTGTTTGGCACTGCAGTGCGCGGCCAGTGCGTACGTGGACAAACCTGAGACTGTAGGCAAAGCGAGGGAACTGCTGACCGAGGCGACCAAGCTGCTCACGCTCAGCAGTCGCTGTGGTGCCATGGAGCCGTCGCTGAAAATGCAGCTCCACGCAACGCTCCGTGATCTCAACAGCAGTCCCCAGGAGCTACGCCGTCCCTCTGTACTACGTGCCCACTCGGTACTATCGTCTGGGCCATCAGCTTCCACAGGAACGAAGCCTCGCGAACAGCTCGCCGTCGTTCGCAGCGACAGCAGCAGTCGACTGCTGGACAAGCCTGAGAAGAAACCCACCACGAGGACACAGTTCAGCCTCTGGGCCCACATCTTTGGCAGTGGCCGATCCAAAACGGACGGAGGCGACGCCGCCAAGCCGCTGCTTCTCGCACGCGTGGTCAAGCCCCTCGACCAGCGCGTCCCGGGTGGATCGCTGTGCGTGGACGTGCTGGGCGCCCATGGCGTCCACAAGGCTCGCTTCCGCGTCTACGTGGACGGTGCCAAGACCGTTGCGTGGCTTCAGGACCACGTCACCACCCGGTACAAGGCTATTGTTGTTGGTATGGACGAAGGCGAGAGTGATCCCGTCGTGGCACTCTTCTATGATCCGCAACGCAAGGAACTCGTGCCGGGGCACATCGTGGTGAGCCACTGGATCCCTTCGTCGAGGAGCTCCTTGTCGCAAAGTCAGTACACACTT
The DNA here is from genome assembly GCA_023335925.1 of Pythium phragmitis. Taxonomy (NCBI): domain Eukaryota; phylum Oomycota; class Peronosporomycetes; order Pythiales; family Pythiaceae; genus Pythium; species Pythium phragmitis. The sequence goes on along the minus strand of JAADVZ010000081.1, from coordinate 40,844 downwards.
CACGCCAAGCTCGCGCCGCGGGTCGTGTCGTCCCATAGGACTGCATCTATGGAGCCACTGCCTGTCAAGAAGCAGGACTCCAAGACCGACGATGACGCGCCCGAAGGACCGAGCGTCTTGTGCTCGCTATGCGGACGGCGGATCCCTCTGAGTGACGTGGAAGACCACTCAGAGACCTGCTTCTGAGACCAAGATGGACACAAAAAATGGAATGACGTTCGTTTATTTAGGATAATCGAAAGAGAAAGCAACAAGAAAGTGGCCAGAGCATCAAGTGGCTCTAGCCAAGAGTGATGGTGATGAAGAGCTCCTCAAGTTCGTCGACCCTACGATTCTTCCGACGTGTCAAGAAGTCGCGTGCGTGGCGTCTCGCTTCTCGCAGGGCAACGTGAAGAGTCGCGAAACGTTTCGAGAGAGAACAAGGAGATAAGGAGAATTGACTCGCAGTATTCCCTTCACTTCGCACGTATATTAAAACTGAACCCTCTTGAAGATGTTATCAGCTTTTACTCTTCTCCCCGCATTATAATTCTGAAACCTAATTACCCGCTTAAACCGTTTGAGTAGATTTATTCGCTGCTTCAAGGGAATATTGTGTTCAAGTTGAACCCTGACGTCACGGTTGAGGGGATCGTTGAAGCTGCTGGAGACAAACGCAGGCGTGCTTGAAGTGCGAGAGAAAGAAGAAAAAGATCCGCCACGTCTGCGCATGAAAAAAATCCACCACCAACACTCCTGGTCCCCCATGATGATCCCTATCCGCCCACGAGATCCTCAGGGGATCCCGCCGTCTCCCACACGAGGGAACCAGCAGTCACTTGGGGCTCACTCGACAAGACTCCCACTACCAATACTACCAAGAACACGATGAATGAAACCACGCGGCGCACGTCGTTCCGCGAACGCCTCGGCATCAAGAAGAAGCCGCCACCGCCGCCACCGCCGCCGCCACCATCGGCCCTGGAAGAGTGGCTCTCGCCAGACTCGTGGCTCTGGGACGTGGCCGGTCCCCTCGCCAACACGCTCGGCGTGAGTTCGGGCGGGCTCGCCGCTGGCTCGATCGCGGCCAAGGCTGTTGCTGCGGCCGCGACCGCGTCCTCGGGCGCCGGCTCGGCCACGGCCATTGCGGCGACGCTGGCCACGCCCGTGGGGCTCTGCGTCATCACGACGGTCGCCGTCGTCGGCGGCAGCGTGCTGATCGGCCGTGCGCTGTGGTTCAGCGGTCGCATCTCGGACGACGCGTGGGTCGTCGTGGAGGCCAACGACTCGAAATCGAAAAAGAAGGACCCGCTCGAGATGGACGAAAAGGACCACTTCGCGGTCGCCGTGTTTGATGACGAGGCGGCCGCACGAAGGGCCTTCAAGAAGTCGCGCGTCAAGTCGCGTGCGCTGTTTGGACCCCAGAAGAAGCTCGTCGAGTCGCGGCGGTGGCAGGAGCAGTTCCGCCAGGTCGTGGCCGCTTTGTGATGGAAGGGGAAATCAATTATAATTGGGCTCTCCCCTCTCCGACAATAGAGATGGAAGGGGAATCAATTATAATTGGGTTCCCTTCGCTCAAGAGAGAGAGGCTGTGGGTCTCGATTCATCCTTTCCCGTGTCATCCGGGAGTTTTGTAAGATAAGAAAAAGATCAAGTTCATGTGTGGTTGACGAACCAACCAGGAACGAACTGGATTTGCTTCCCACTAAAAATACATAATTAACGTTCAGATAAATGACGTTTACGTTTCGTGTCGTCCTCGTAGCCTACAGCGACTAGTACAGGCCCGGCATCCGCTCATGCATTCGCCTCTGGATGTATTCAAAAACGGACGCGTTTTGAACGCACAGCCTCGCGGTCCTCGCACGACGAGCTGGTTCTTGAGGAGCTACGTGAATGGCTGCGAGTATTAATACTTCCTTGAAGTGCTCCGACATCTGGGAGAGCGTCGCGAGGCACGCCACGCACGCTGCAGATGGCCTCGCTCAAGCTTTTCCGGTTGCCAAAGTCTCTTGCTTTCGTCAAACACAGGAGAGTCTCTCCGAGAGACCCTGGGTATTGACGGCGATGCTGCTGTTCAACAGCAGCTGACTGCACTCCAGCAAGGCTCTGGGACGTAAAGTAGTGGCGTGACCTGCAGCGAGCGATCTGACCCAGGTCGCTCTTGACTGACTGTGTGTTGAACTGTAGACGCCGGCCACTCAACTCCCTGGACGCTGCACGCCACAATCCAGAACTCGATTCAATGTACTCGACCCACCGAAGGAGTACAAAACCCGACATCGAACAGAAATCCAAGTGTATTCTTTTCTTGCTTTGGAGGGATCCTACTGGACACAAGTGCCCCATAGAGAGTTCTCCGATGCAAATGCTTCGGCAGTACCCATACCGACCGACAGACGTCTCTCCCTGTCGGCCTTAGGCCGCAAAGGCCTTCTCGAGCGGGTGCGCGCGCGTGACGAGGTCAAAGCGGTCGGGACCGACACCGATCCACTTGATGTGCGTGCCCATGAGCTCCTCCACGCGCAGCACGTACTGCTGCGCGGCCACGGGCAGCTCTTCAAACGTCTTGCACTTGGAGATGTCCTCGTCCCAGCCGTCCATCTCTTCGTACTCGACCTCCGACTCTTCGAGCAGCTGCAGGTTCGACGGCATGCCCTCGAGCTTCTTGCCCTTGTGCCAGTAGGCGACGCCAATCTTGACCTTCTTGAGCCCCGTGAGCACGTCGAGCTTGGTCAGGTTGAGCTCTGTGAAGCCGTTCACCATGTTGGAGTAGCGCATCTGCGGAATGTCGAGCCAGCCGCAGCGGCGCGGACGGCCCGTGGTCGTACCGAACTCGGCGCCGACGCGGCCGAGGTGCTCGCCCACGGCGTCGTGGAGCTCGGTCGGGAACGGCCCTTCGCCGACCCGCGTGCAGTAGGCCTTGACAATGCCAATGATGCCGTTGAGGCGGTTGGGCGAGATGCCGCCGCCCGTGCAGACACTGCCGATCGACGGGTTGGACGACGTCACGTACGGGTACGTGCCGAAGTCAATGTCGAGCATGGTCGCGTTCGCGCCCTCGACGAGGATGCGCTTGCCCGCGACGTACGCCTGGTTGAGGTACTCGACCGAGTCGACCGTCATGCTCAAGATCAGGTCCTTGATCTGGCGGTAGTACTCGATCTCGGCCTCGACGTCGACCTGCAGGTCCGGGTAGTTCTGCTTGTAGAACTTGACCTGGTCGCGGAGCTTCTCGCAGAAGTCGTCAAAGTACCGGAGATCGCCCACGCGCACGCCATTGCGGAGCATCTTGGATGAGTAGGCCGGACCAATGCCCTTGCGGGTCGTGCCAATCTTGTTCCGGCCGCGGCGCTCTTCATTGAGGCCGTCAATCTCTTGATGGAGATCGAGCACCAAGTGCGCGCGGTCCGACAGCAAGATGCGACCGTGGTAGTTGATGTCCATGCGCTTGAGCTCCTCGAGTTCCTTGAGAAGGCCCGGGAGATGCACCACAACACCGTTGCCAACGACACACACGGCCTTTTCGTTGAGAATGCCCGAGGGCACCAAGTGGAACTTGTACTTGCGGCCTTCATGGACAATCGTGTGGCCGGCGTTGGCGCCACCGGCGACACGCGCAATGACGTCGTAGCTCTGCGACAGATTGTCCACGAGCTTGCCCTTGCCTTCGTCGCCCCATTGCGCACCGAGCACGACGTCGACACCGGCGTTGAGCCCGTCGTGGGCGCGGCGTGGGTTCGCGACCGCGCTCTCAATGCGGTTGAGCTTGGCCACAACCTCGCGCAGCATGGCCTGCGTGCCCACGTCCCGGCCCACGGGCGCGGCTGCCGACGGCTTGGCAGCTGACTCGCAGCGCGCTTCACTTGGCTGCGTCAGCGCGAGCGCCGTGGCGCCGAGCCCGAGCCCGAGCAGCGCGGCGACCGGCAGCACAACGCGGCGCTGCTCGCTTCCCTCGACGGCGGCAATCGCACGCAGCGCGTGGAACGACGCGGCGCGCTGCTGCTGCTGGAGGGGCGCGCGCAGCCGCGCGGCGACGCCCTGGAGACCGCCCACAACGACACGCATGACCTGGTGAGCTCGTCCGTTTTGAACGAGTGGTGCCGCCGACAACGGAACCCCTCGTCCGTCCAACGCCAGAAGAGCTCAGTTGCAGTGTACTGCACCCGCAAAAGCTATAAAGCCACCCGCGAGCCACACAATCGAACCAACGCAAACGCTGAACACGCACGCAAGCGGTGGTACCTGCAAAACAGCATGGTTCACCTGTAATATGGAATATGATACGGTATGAATACCGGTATACAGGGGGTACCGGTTCTCAGTCGCCGTGTTGGAATGTTGGTGTGTCGTCGTGTCGCGGATCGCTACCTGCGTTATGATATACTGAGCCAGTGGACATGAAACAACGCAGGGAACGTTGATGATGCTGTTGAAGGAGAAAGAGAAATTCGCCCCCACGTAATAGAGAGAGAGACCAAGATGGCGACCGAAGACACCGCGGCAGACGCGCTCGTGCACTCGAGCGCCGTGTATCTCTACCTCTACGACGCCGCCACAGGCCAGTACACGCCGCAGAGCGAGTCCGTCGTGGGCTGCGCGCTGCTGGCGTCGTCGCAGCGTGACTTCAAGCTCTTGTTCTACCACTCGCAGACCAAGCAGCCTATTGTGACGACGCCCGTGACCACGGCGACGCGGTTCACGGCGCAGCAGAACCACTATGTCAACTTCTACGATGCGACGCAGCAGAACTACTCGATGCGGTTCAAGGACGCAGCATCGTCCGCGGCGTTTTTGCGCGCGGTCGCGTTCGCCAAGGCGCAAGCGGTTGCCGTGGATCCGGCTTCCTACCACGACGGCGAGCACGCGCGTGTTGTGTATGACGAGCTCGAGACGGGCAAGGAAAGTGCAAGTGGTGGCGTTGCCGTGGGCGATGTGGTTGGGCTTGCGTGGACGTCGTGGCAGGGCCTGCAGGCGACAAACGCGGCGTTTTTCACGCAGAATTCGTCCGAAATTGAGAAGAAAACACCCAGTGAAGCGATTCCACGCGACGGCGAGCTCAAACGCGTCGTGCTGGGTGATGCCACTGGCGATGAACTCTCGCGTGCACTCACTGAGGCGATCGTGGGCATGCACAAGCACGGTCGCCGCCTGGTCACGGTCGTGTTTCCTGGATCGCAGCAGTGGTTCATTGGCGATATAGAGTTGGTCAAGGTCAAGAAGAACAAGAGCGGCTCGGTGACGCAACAACAAGTAGCTGCCCCTATTGCGGCGACGACTGCTTCTGAAGACGATGCCCATGACGATCTCGTGACGCGCATGGCGGCATTGTCTCGCGTGGGCAGCAAAGGTCCAGCCCTCATGGCCGATCTGAGTGCGGCGTCGCCAGAGAAAGGGATGCGACGAATGAATTCCGGTGGGTTTGGGGCCGCGGATGGTGTTCGCCGATCGTCCTCGATTGAGGACGCGATTCAACACCCCGGTATGGTGCCGATACCACTTCCTGGGATTATCTTCTCACCAGATCACAAGGGGTCAGGAAGTCGCCGTCAATCATCGCAGTCCATTCAAGTGCCTAGTGCGCCTGTTGTTCCTGCTGCTGCTGAACCACGCGAGTCGGTGACGGCGCAAGTGCTCTCGACTGCTCACCAAAGCCAAGACCCTCCCGTGTCGTTTCAGCCTAGTCCATCGTTCTTGCAGTCGTCATCCTACGTCTCGGCCGACGTCGATAGCCTGATGAAGGAACAATCGGAGCTGGATGAATTGAAAAAGAAGTTGGAAGAGAGCCGACGCCGACTCGAGCAACAACACAACGAACCGTCAGCAATAGCGACGCCTTCAACCTCGACACCTGCGTCGTCCAACTACGGAAGCTCTTCTCTCAGCAACGCACTCACGATTGCAGTACCACCAATATCATCGCCGCCCCTCCCAACGTCCAATGGTCTCCCGAACGGGTTTACGCCGTGGCAGCCGTCCTTACCCACACCCAACTCCTTCCCGTCGTCATTCTCGGCAACTGGTCAACGCACCGAGTTTGGTGGACTTCCTCCGTTCGGCTCATCATCGCTGATCCCATCGCCGTCCATTCCACCACTCAGTTCGTATGGCGCAAAGCCACCGGCGAGCTCAGCGTCGGGGTCCGTAGTGTCGCCGGAACTGGAGAACAACATTATGCGACTCCAGCGATCGTCAAACTCGATTGAAACAACACTTCACGACCTTCAGTCCAAGATGGATCGACTTCTCAACATGCAAACATCGTCCAAGGCGTCCAAGTACATCCCAATGTCATCGTCCGCCAGTGGCTTGTACAACTCATCGATCGGTGGCAACGCTGCTTCAGGCTTATCGTCCACCTCAACGTCGTCCAACTCGTTGCTCAAGAATCTCGAGAAGGCGCTGGCTCAACGTGACCAGCTGCAGGAACTCAATGCGCGATTGCAAGACCACAAGGATCAGATGGAATCAACAATTGAAGACTTGCAGAACCAGCACGAGTCACTGCAACTCGAGAATCGTAATTTGCTTGAAAAGCTCCAAAATGGCAGCCATATGCAGCAAGAAAAATTCCGCATGGAGCTACGGGGTGTGGAGCAGCAGCTCTCGCACACACAGCAGCAAATGCTGGCGTACCAAGACGAGAACCTACGACTGCGCCAAGAGCTTGCGGCCAAGGACGAGCAGGTTGTGAAAGAGAAAGCGCAGCTTCAGGAAGACGCGCGGAAACAATTGGAGCAGCTCCAACGCCAAGTGCAAGTGCACGTGCACCAAGAGTCGAAAGAGACACTGGAGCGTCTCCAGGCCGACAAGCTACGCGTCGAGAAGCAGCTAAGCGAGCTCACCACGCAGAAAACGCAAGCCGAATTAGAACGGGATTCGTTTGCGAGTCAAGTGCGTATGCTGCAAAGCCAGCAGTCCCAGTGGGCCGAAGAAAAGGCCCAGTCCCAATTGCAGCAGGACTCGCGAGCCAAGGAACTCCACGCTCAGCTTCAACAGGCCGGTGTCGAAATGGCCAACTTTAAGCAGCAACTCGAGAAGTACCGCAGTGAGAACCGCCAGCTCATTGAAATGGTCGAGTCCAAGGAGCAGCAAATGGCCCAACTCCAGCACGCCAAGACCCAGCAAGAGTACACGGCACTGAGCGAGCTGCTCAAGGAGTTTATGAACGACATTTACTTCCACTTCCAGGACGCCTTTGAGGAAGATGCCGAGTACACGGGCAAAGAGATTGTCACGGCCATCCGCAAGATTCTCAAGCAAAACACCATGGAGATCCTCTCCAAGCTCGAAGAGTTTTGGCACCAGCAGCACCAAGCTTGAAGCAACAGTGCTCACAGCCGTAACCCCCGATCGAAGGGGTACAGTACACGTGAAGCCAGCCTAATGTAACCTCTTGTTGCATTCTTTGGTAAACTACGGATAGGAAAAAGAGGCGCGATGAAATATAACAGCACCTCAACATATAAAACCTCGACGAATGATTCGCATCGAATAAGGTTTTACTGAGGTTTTATACGTTCGCGCGTTTCCGTTTGGCGCCTTTTTCCTATACGTTGCCTTTTGCATCCGAAATGGAGCGAGAATCCCACGGGCACAATAGAATCGGCGGCATCGAGAGCACTTCGGCAGACGGCGGCAGAGGGGCGAGCGACGAGCGACCACGCGGACCAAGGCATCGACTCCAAGAACCAGCAGCGGCACCAGGAACCCCCTGTATCAACACGCCCCCACGAGTGACGAGAGATCGCGTTCGAGTTTCCGCAGGTACTGTGCCGAGCATTGCTGGACGGGCTCCTCTTTACCATCACCCCCTCGTTTTCCCCGCGTCTTGCTCGTGGGCGTACGCGATCGAATCTCACAACCTGTCTCCACTCCGTCGCGTGTGTATGTGTGTGCTTGTGATCTCTCTGTGTCTTGTCGGGTCCGGAAGCAGTCGAGCGAACGAATAAAAAGCCATCCAGACCCCGATAGCCTTTCCCTCAAGAGACAGCATGGCTGAAAGACGCGAACGTGGTGCCGTGCGATTGAGCGATTCGGTCCGCGCGGCAACGACCGCGTGGACCGTGTTTGTCGACGTGGACGACTGGCAGACAACCCAGCGACCACGCGCTTCCCGCGAGAGCCTCGTGCGACGACGACCTACCGAGTGGGACGTCGTCAAGGACGAGAGCGAGAGCAACAAGGAAAACATTGGGTATGAAGTGCGGAGACCCAAGCGAGCTCGACGAGCGATTGAACCGCGCGACAGCGGAAAGGACGAGCTCCGCTCGCCGGCCACCAAGGCTTCATCCACCCAAGAGTGTGCTTCCCCATCACCATCCGCGCCAGCGCGAAGAAATAACGGCAAGCGCAAGCTCCAGACGCCGTCGCCACCACCCAAGGAACCGACCTCGAAAGAGAAGATTTCTGAGAAGACGTTCAAGGACAAGTCGTCCAAGGACAAGACCTCTGAGGAGAAGACCTCCAAGGAGAAGACCGCCGAGACAACTAGCGCGGAAGTGCCCTCGCTCGCACTTGCGCCTGAGCCCACTTTCGAGCGAGTGGTGCGACGCCCGTTGGAGGACATCACGCATCTCTTTATCGACCCAACGGCCCACTACTTTCGGCCATGGCGACGCGCCTCCAGCTTTGCGACGCGCGCGTCGTCCATGCGCATGCGGTGAGCATTGTCATTACGACACTCGCTCCAAGAATTTTTCCCAGCGAATACTGCCATGTGCGGTTCTGGGCGGGGCAATTCGATGAGCTCCATCGTTTCGTTCCCCGTGATGGCGTGTGTTTATTGGACCACGCAGTACCATACTTACCTCGACCCAAACAACTCCAGTCATATTTATATTTATCTGCTGCATTAAAGTCCTCTCATACTCCCTCGTAATGACTACCGTATCTGCATTGCCCACGCTTCCATTTGGCGCCAATTCCATAGACGCGCTTTTCCACATCTTCACGTCTTTTGGCGGGAGGCCCCGTATCTTATTGCCCGGATACATGCGACATGTTGGTGCGACCTTCGGTGGCCATTCAGATGTAGCAACCTTGGGGTCACATCCGGTCAACATTTTCTAACGTGGCCATTGCGACATGCTACGAGCAACTGAGAGGGAACAGCAACTGGACAGAGTCGGCCCGAATCGAGTTTGATGGCTCGTTTACAGCCAATCAGAAGTCTCAAAATCGTCCACCCCAAGAGAAACACCATATGTGGCCACCGAGATGATGGATCGCGACGCCCTTGTGAAAGCGATAGTTGAGAAATGTAGCCACTCGAGGGGTTGGGGTCAGCACTGCGAGATGGCTACAGACCTGAGAGGAGGAGCGGAGGACTGGCGAGTTCTCATTCTCCAGTAAACCGCCGAGAGTGCAAGTGCTCTCACTCAACCAAACCCAGCAACTACCCACCATGTCGGCTTCCGTCATGTCCATGATGCAGACGCTCGCGCGCCTCTCGCTCGAGCACATCGCCGCCTTTGCGCGCAGCGTCCTCGCTTTCTTCGGTACCGCCAGCCAGCAGGCTCGCGACGCGCTCCGCGCGCTTGTTGCCAAGTCCACCAAGTTCAAGGCATCGTATGAAGCGACCGAGACTTCGACTGTGGTGGCTGTCGCGGTCATTGAGACTGACGGTGACGACACCACTGCGAGCGAATCGGAATCCGAAGTCGAGGTGAACGACGAGGTCGTCGATGCCCAAGTCGCTGACGAAGACCACGCGACTGGACCCATCGTCATGATCCACGAGGATCGGGATGACCACGATGAGGACCGCGAACATGGAGAGGAAGAAGATGACCAAGAGGATGCTCAAGAAGACCAGCAACTAGAAGAGGACGTCAACAACGGCCCCGCCGGTGAACCCAACACCGAAGAGATGTTGATTGTATGGCCAACGATCACTCTCGACGGTGTGGAGGCCGATGCGGCCTTTGACTGGACCATCCAAGTGTACCAGCGTCGCCTCGATGGCCAGCAAGCCCGAGGCAGTGTGCTTCTCCAGCGCCGTTTGCTTGGCATCTGAAGGACGACTTCCAGCATCCTCTCCCCTCTCAATGGAGAGACAAGAAAGAAAACTCTGCACAAGCAAGTACTCGATATTTATGAACCATAAGGCAAAGAAGAAAAAGCCCAGAAGTCAAGAAACACTCGATATTTATGAACCAGTAGGACATAGGAAGATGCATCATTGTATACGAACACCCTCAAACAAAGAGAAATACCAAGCCATCATCATACAATAAATGAACTGGTCATCATGTATTTCTCTAGCGCTGGTGTTGAGAACTGTGTGGTATCCTCATCATTTCACTTTCCAGGATTTGGTCCCAACGATGGCGACGGTCGTACTGACTTCGACTGACCGAAGGAGCACCGTAGGTATTAGCTGTCGGCTACGCCTCGTACTTGGGGGTTGTTGCCACTGGGAAACGTTGTATCGGCCACGGCACGAGTATATGGTGATGCAGCGCACGCAGCAGCCAGTGAACGCTGTTCGGCCGTGTCGTCAAGTCGGCCAGAGGCTCGCACGTGTTGGCCTGAGAACACCCCTGGATGCATTCGTGCCCATGGGTGGCGAGCGAGAGAGACTCGTTGATGAAACACCCGCACGCTGAGAACAGACAACAATGGGTCTGCCAGTCTGGTCGCTACACAACATCCCAAAGTATAATGTTCGAGCCGACTCCTATTCTGAGAACTCGCTCCGACGTCTAGGCTATACTTACTGCGACCTTCCAGTAGGTTGAGTTGTCGCTATCCCTGGCTGCCTTTGCTGGGTGATCAGGTGCAGGTAGTCATGGTTTGTCCTCAGGAGAGCTGCCTCTCTCTCTCTCTCGTCTTGTACTTGGCGGCGAACGGTTCACACGGATTGGAGCCGTCGACTAGGAGCACACAATGGAAGTGCTTGTGGTCGCGGTTCACGATGCCGTGCTCGTCGACCATCTTCGCGCCGTCGTGCTTCAAGCCATTCAAGGTGAGACTTTCTGGAACGATCGTACCGCGTCTACCAGACTTTTAGGCTCTCACCATGCTGTAGCTTCTGGCACCAGCCGCGAGATCACCAATGCACTACAGGACGCACGGGAGCACCCCTTGAGCGACCAGCAAATTGTACGTGACTCGACCGAACGCCCCCATATAGTATACTCGCTGTTGATGCTGACGCAGCCTGGAACCAGCTCCTCTGGCGCGACGCTTGCAGTCCCACATCTCTCGCGTCCTTCCTCTCGGGTCCGTCAGCTCAGGCTCTCTATCCCTCCGACTCTACCGACAGCGTCGCCAATAACTCGTCCACTGAGACCGATGCGACTACCACGGCCTCACTCACCAAGCGGATCCACAAGCGGGACCGCAAAATCAAGAGCCTCTCGCATACGATCGACGGTCTCCGGACACAGCTCGCCGACGCGGCATCACGGACGTCACGTATCGAACAGGAGCAAGAACAGTTCTTTGAGGCCGTGCAGCACATGAAAGTGGCCTATGACAAGCTCCACGCGAGCCACCAAAAGTTGCTCTGGGAGTACCTGCCGGCCAAGGACCCGGCCATGCGAGCGATTCCCATCCTCTCCCACACGCTCACGGAATCTGAGACCTCGATCGGACCGTACCCCCTCTCGGACGTGCTTGGGTACGGCCAGTACGCGACCGTGTATGCCTCGCACGCGCCAAGCAACCCACAGGACCTCCTGGCCGTCAAGGCCATTGACAAGGAGAAGCTCCTGGATCTCATCACGCTGCATCGTGTCAACTCGGAGATCACGTCGCTCCAGGATCCCGCGATCCACCACGCTGGCATTCTCGGCATACGGGACGTCTTTCATACGCCACGCCATATCTACTTGGTCACGGACCGCGGCGGCAAAGATCTCTTTGATTATTTCGGTCCGCATGACGACGGCGTGCCCGAGGGGACGATCCACAAGCTGCTGCTGCGGGTCGCACTGGCCGTCGAGACGCTCCACCGGCACGAGTACTGCCATCGCGACCTCAAGCCGTACGTTTTCTACTGTACTATATTACTACTACGCTGGGTGGGCGTTTCCCATCGTGAGGTATTACTACTGTGGGTGTAGGGAGAATATTCTGTACGATCCCGACCACGCGTCGCCGTCGCACACGGTCAAGATTGTGGACTTTGGACTGTGCACCAAGGCGAGATTGCCCGACGGGCTGCTCGACGATTTCTGCGGCAGTCCGGGCTTTTTCGCGCCCGAGATCTTGCTGCGCGATCGCTACGACGGCCAAAAGGCCGACGTCTGGAGTTTGGGGTGCATCCTCCTCGAGGTGCGGCCAGGCAGCTCTTCCTCCTTTGGATCGGAAAGGGGTATTGATCTTGATCTTACTCAGCTCGTGTTGGGGAACGATCGGTTTGCCACCATGTGGATGGCCATGTACGAGCTCGAGACGCTGCGGAACCCCGCAAAGTTTTCTACGCTTCTCCACAGCGTACGTAGCGTCCACTCCCCTGCTTGTATGGCAAGAGACTGAGCTTCTTCCTCCTGTATGGACGGTATAGAGTCTCGAGGCGACCCGCCAGTTTTGCCACAGCAATGCATGGACGTACTCGCCGGCACTACGGTCCCTATTGCTCAGTCTGCTCTGTGAGGACCCACAAGAGCGGCCCAGCATCACGCAAATCCTCGGCCACGCGTGGTTCCGCGTCGGCTCATCGTCGTCACCGTCTCGAAACACCACTACGAAGCCCGTCATGCTGCCGGCCTGTGTCTCACTGAGCGAGGGCTGCCTGCCTCTTCCTACGGTGAGTCTCCCCGGCTCATCCCCGCACCGGCCCGTGTCGGCCGACCACGAGTCGACCGCTCAGTACAGTGCCCCCCACGTCTCGGTGCTGCTCGCAGCGACCTCGATCGAACCGGCCGGGCCGTCCGCATCGTCTCCGCCGTCATCACGACCAACGACGCCCAAGCTCTTGCTGCCCAGTCTCTCGCCCGAGAAACCAACGGGCACTCGCTCCCCGGACAGGACGTTTGGTAAGCGCATGCCCACGGCGAGTAGTAGTAGTAATACTACTACTACTTCCGGAGCCAGTAGTAGTCCCCCACATTCATAGCATTGTCGGAAAAGAAAACGAAAAAGACTGGGATTGCAGTTGCTAGTTATTGCAGCAGCACCGGCACGGCGTCGAGCAGCGTCTTGGCCTCGATGGCGGCCTCGCTGCCGTCGAGCTCGTCTTTGTGGGCCGCGAGAAAGTTGGCCACGTCGCTCGCGGCTTCCTTGAGCCGCATCTGGCAGTCGGGCAGCATGGTCTCGGTCTCCACGAGCACTTCTTCCTGCTTCTTAATGTCGTACGCGTCCTTGTTCTCGGTGCGCATGGTCTCGATCTTGCGCGACTGCGCGGCGTGTTCCTTGGCGTAATACTCGAGATCTTTTTTCACACTGTACGTACAGACACGAGAGTTGCATGAGCGTGAAAAGCGAACGCAGGGGATTCTAGTAAGCGTGAGTATGAACGCACCGCCGAAGCGTGCCGACCTTGATCTTGAACGCACGATCCGTCATGGGGGTGCTAGGATGATTTCTGCTTCCTTTTAGAAACGGACAACGCGACTCGTCCAGCAGTCCAATTCTTTCTCAGCATCAGATCGGAGTCTGAATACACCAAAATGAAATACTCAGGTCTGAGTCTGAGTAACCCAGGTCTGCGACACGCGCGCGGGACACAGAGCTGCTGGCAAGAGAGAAAAAGGACAACTTACTTGGTAAGAGGACTCATGGCGATGGACGCCGAGCAGGTCGTCGCGAGTCTCTTCAAGCACCACGTAGGACTGTACGGCGACACACCGCATGACGGCATCACGAGCTTCCGCGATCTCTTCCGCGTGCCGTCGCTCGCTGCGTTCGCGCAGAAAGTACGCCTGATCGCGGCGGCCGAACGTTCCATGTGCGCCAACGTCATCATGGACGTGCTGCTCTTTGGGTCACAGACAATGGCGCGCGATGCGTTCCATCGCGAACTGGCCAAGGCGCCCGTGTGCCAACAGCACTGGATCCAGTACGAGCTCGCGCAGCAGCAACAGCAGCACGCGTTTGATCCGCCACCGACGACGGCATTGGACGATGCGCGCCGCGTCGCCGTGGAAGCCCGCGTCGCTGGCATCGTCTCGACGCTGTTATCGACCAAGACGCCGCCCATGGACATCGCAGTCATGCTGCTTCAGCTCGTCTTCCACGAGCAGCACGGACTCTCGCTGGTGGCGACCCACGCGATCGCGACCGAAGTGCTCCGAGTCGTCACGCGCACAAAGCCTTACCGACTGCCTCAGTGGACCATCGACTTGCTCCACGAGTTTGCGACGCTGTCGGATCTTCAGCTCGAGACGGAACTCCGAGACGCGTTTCGCGCACCGCCTGCCATGGCGCTGGCGTCTTACTTTGACAAGCGCGCGCGTGGCGCCAACGCCGTGAATGCCAATTGGCGCATGCGGTACTTTCAGCTCGACGCCAAGCAGCTCACGTACAGCAAGCACGACGCCGACAAGCTCGCGGCGTCCAAGAACCCGTTCTTGGACAAGCGCATCAAGGGCCGCGTGGAGCTCACCAAGCAGCTGCCCGTCACGCCGCTCAATTATACTGGCAAGGTCTCGCGCCGACCGTACTGTATCCAGCTCGGCCACGGCGACGACGCGCTCATTCTCGATGCCTGCACGCCCGTCGTGCAGGCCCAGTGGATGCACGCGATCGCTGGCAATGTGCGGCGACTGGAACTGCCCCCTGTGTGGGTCCACTACCCGCGACCCAACGTGCATCGCATGAGTCTCCACGCGTTCCTGCGGTACTTGCTACTGTTCCACAGCGACGCGACGGGCGATGCGTCGCCCTGTGATGCGCAGCGCCTCGCCACGACCTTCACGATCAACGACAAGCGGTTCCTCTTTGCGTCGCTGTGGGCGCTTGCTCAGCGTGGCGCGTGGCGCGAGTTCGAGACGCTCGCCCTGACCGAGGCCAAGCCCAAGCTGCCACTCTTCACCAAGGCACCGACGACGGCGGCCGCCATTGGCTATGGCGCGATCCTCGACGTGGCCATCCACCACAACGCGTCGCTGAGTTTGCGCGCGACTCTAGAGGCGCTCTACGAAAAGCACGACGCCAAGAAGCCCCTGTGGGTCTGCCACACCAAGGCGCTGGCACGAGACGGCGGTGGCGTCGTCTAGCGCATCACGTAGGAGATCGCTAACAGTAGTACAATGCTCTCGAGGAGCTCACGATCTGTTCATATTTCCACTGGGCCCACATACTATAAACCCCTAAGCCCCTGAGCTCCTCGCCCTCTCTCCAAGAGTGCCGTTGGACTCATCGAAAGTCGAGCACGACCAGGTGCATCTTCTTGAAGTCTCTCCGCACCGTCACGCGGCCCGAGACGCAGTAGGCAAACTTCTCGTCGTCAAAGTTGGTCGGCACCTTGAGCACAATGACCTTGGCAAAGCCGTGGAGCTGCTCGCAAATCTCGTACAGCGGTTGCTCGTCCAAGTACAAGTCGACCTTGTCTTGGTCCTTGTACTCGGGACCGCCCCACGGCGGATCAAAGAAGATCACGTCCTGCTCGTACTCGTACATGACCTCGAGGTAGCTCGCGCAGCGGCACGCCACGTTCGTCTTGCCCAGCACGCGCACATTGTTCTCGAGCATCGCGACGCGCGTCGCGTCATTCTCGATCGCATACACAAAGTGGAAATAGTCGCAAAACGACAGCACGTTGCCGCCCACGCACGCCGTCGCGTCCGTGATAATGAGAGGGTACTTGCGCATCGGCTGCAGCTGCGGGTCTTGGCTGCTGAGCCCATAGAAAAAGGCGTCGGCCGCGAGCTGCTGCTCCATGTAGACGCGAATGTCGGGAAACAAGTCGATAATCGCGAGCGAAATCTTGCGCGCCATTTCAAAGTCAGTCACGCTAAACGCCGCCACGTCGTCGATTTGTAACAGACTGCGCGTCTCAAAGTCCAAATGCCGGAAAAAGAAATCGCGCTTGTCGCCACACTTGCGGCCATTGCCGTTGGTCGTGCCGGTGGTCGTGGTCGTGGTCGACTGGGTGCCTGCACTGCCGTTGGGGTTGTTGGAGTTCACATAGCCGGGCGTCGTCGGCGTGCGCGTGGATGGCGTCGTCGGGGAGCGTTGACGATTACTTCCATTCGGGTACAGCGACATGGACGCTGGCATCAGATCGCTCTGCGTTCGTCGCAGCGAGTCGGCAGGCGGCACGTCGCTGAAGGCAAAGTCAAACATGCCGCCGCCCAGCATGGGCTCGCCACTGCGGTCCCCGCCTGAGCGCGTCGGTGCCGCGTTTCTCGTGTTGCCCCGTGGGTTTCCAACTCCTCCTGCTTGCCCTCCTGGCAGTAGCTGCTGCTCGGTGGCCGTGTCGTCCGAGAGCTGCCACGACGACATGAGCTTCTGGAGACTGCTGCTCGAGCGCTCGAGCTGCTGCGACAGCGCCGACGACGCGTCTGGCGACATGGAATTCGAGCGGTTCAGGCCACGCTGAGGCGCGAGGCCGGGCGGCGGCGACCCCCACGTGGGCGTGCTCGATGACGAGAGCGACGCCGGTGGAGAGGCTGCGCCATTCTGATGCGCGTAATAGCTGCGCTCGCGGGCCTTCTTATCCAGGGCCACGGCCGCCGACAGCGCGTCGGCACGCGCATTCGGCCTTGCCACGGGCGGCTCGTCCCCCGTGGCCGCCGTCGAATCGACGGCCGACAGCGTGCGCCGCATCTCGCGTCCGTTGCCACCACTGCGCTCGTGGTCGCCATTGCGGTGGCGTCCGCTGGTGCCAGTCGACGAGGAAGCCGCCGTCGATGCAGATCCGCCCGAGTGCTTGTGCTTGCGCTTGTGGTTCTCCACACTGACCCAGCCGTCGGCCGTGAGCTCTCCGCTGGCACCACCAGCGGCTCCGGGGATCTCGGGCGTCGTGGGGCGGCCCTGCGTGCGCGCTTGCTGCACGACCGACCGCGTCATGGTCGCCGGGCGTCCGCCCGTCACGCGTGGCGCTGTCGCTGTGCGAGACGTCATGTATACAGTGAGAGAGAGAGAGGGAGAAGAGGGGTCCTTGAAGCAGCGTCTCCTTCCGTCGTCCCGGGTGTGGGTTACTACAGTAAGTATTCTTTCTTGAGTGGCGTCTGGAGGAAGCAGATAAAGACGGCTCGATACCGCCAAATCACCGGTTTCTGGTCGGTATTCCTCGGATACACGATATGCTAATCCGGAGGGATGTCACTATAGTCGAATGTCACTATGGATTGCGTCAAGCGGGACTTGGCTACATCACGTCGACTAAAGAGATCCATGTGGCACCTTGTATTTGGTTACGGGGCTTGCACAGTTCCGGGTGCGGCGTGGCTGGACACTACGAGACGGAGACGCGTCTAGTACTACGATGCCCGGTCTCGAGCTTACAGCATCTTGGTGTAGGGCTTGATGGGGTTGCGCATACTGCGGCACATTGTCGGGTTCGTGCAGCCCGGGCAGTTGAGCGGGTACTGCGGTGAGTGGAGCGTCTCCGTGTCGAGATGGTCCTTGACAATATCGGCCATGGCCTTGAAGAGCAACGGCTCGTCGTTGAGCGACGGACAGCGCTTGAATTGCTATGTGAATCCCCCAAAAAATCGCTCGAATGGTCAGTCGGAATGTTCGAGTCTCCATACCGCACTCTCTCTCTAGGGACGTACCGTGATGCCGTGCTCGTGGGCCTCCTCCGCGTACTCGATATCGATTTCAAACAGCGTTTCAATGTGGTCGGACGTAAACGCGATCGGCACGGCGAGCACGTGCTTGTGGCCCTGCTTGCCAAAACCCTCGAGCGTCGCGCTCGTGCTGGGACCCATCCACGGCAAATAGCCGACTACGAAGCACAATGACGTCAGTGCTGCAATGCAGGCGATGCTACCCAAAGGAAATAAGATATCGTACCCTTTGACTGCCAGCTGAGAATATGGCTGTTCTTCACGCCAAGCTCTTTCATGACGTGTTCGCACGTCGAAGAGATTTCCTTGACGTACGGGTCGCCCTTGTACACGGTCTTCATCGGGATCGAATGCGCCGAGAACATGATGATGACCTTGTCGCGGTCCTCGGGCGCAAACTGCTCCAGTCCCTGACGCACACGGTTCGTCACGGCCTTGATATACCCTGGGTGCGTGTTCCATCGGTCGATCAGCGACCACTTGAAGTCGTTGGCCATATTTAGACGGTCCAGCTCGCGCCACAACTGGTTCATGCTCGAACCGGACGTCGTGCACGACCACTGCGGGTACTGCGAAAATGCGATCGCACGCTCGACACCGTCGGCCTTCATCTGCTTGAGCGAGACCTCGGTCAGCGGGTTCGCGTAGCGGAAGAACACGTAGTGCTTGTGGGGCGCGGTCTACAGATATTCAGCTTGTCAGAACAATTACCCTTCAGGCATCACCAGTTCACAGTAGCAATCAACCGCACCTCGGGACGGATCTCGTCCAGCAGCTTGCACATCTCCTCGCCCTGGATGTTGCTCCACTTCAAGATGGGCGAGCCACCACCAATCTGCGCGTACTGGTCCGTGATCTTGGGCGTGCGGCGCTTGGCGACATAGGGGCCAACGACGTTCTGCACAGGACCCATTGGGATGATCTCGGGGTCCGTGAACAGGTTCGTGAGGAAGCTCTCGACTTCGCCGAGCGTCGATGGGCCGCCCATGTTCATCATGGCGACGGCGGTCGGCGCGCGCTTGGCAGCCGTGCGGATCACAGACATGGTCGCTGTAGTGTGCGTGAATGGGGGGGGTTCCGAGGGGGGAGAGTGGATTGACGAACTGGGCGGCCACGACCGAGTACAATGCGTGCGTGCGTGTGACGCGTATCACAATCGCGAGACCACCGGACCTCTCCGCTTGGACTCGCGTTCCAAATCGATCTTTCGTGCTCTTTGCACAAAGCCAGCCCACACTTGCGTCAAAAGATCCAGCTGACTCGCTGGAACCGGTAAAGTATCACCTTCTTTTGTAAATTACCATCACTCTCTCCTCCCAGATCCACCAGGTTTTGATCGTTTGTGATGAGCCAAATCCACCAAAGAAAGCGCTTTATTTCGTACTCGAAAAAGCGCTTTTTATTCTGAATTGGGCCCTCTAAACAGAGCACTTGTCCATTTTGGCGGGTAATTTGCTAAGGAGATCCGAAAAAAAAGAGAACGTCAGGATGCCGCGCGAGATCATTACGCTGCAGGCGGGGCAATGCGGCAACCAAGTGGGCATGGAGTTCTGGAAGCAGCTCTGCGCCGAGCACGGCATCTCTCCAGAGGGCATCGTCCATGACTATGCGACCCAGGGCCACGACCGCAAGGACGTCTTCTTTTACCAGGCCGACGACGAGCACTACATTCCGCGAGCGCTGCTCATGGATCTCGAGCCGCGCGTGATCAACACGATCCAGAACTCGGCCTTCCGCAATCTCTATAACCCAGAGAACTTTTTCGTGTCGAAAGAAGGCGGCGGCGCCGGTAACAACTGGGCGAGCGGCTACCACCAGGGCGAAAAGCACAATGACCTCGTCATGGAGATGATCGACCGCGAGGCCGACGGCTCCGATAGTCTCGAAGGGTTTGTGCTGTGCCACTCGATCGCCGGCGGCACAGGCTCGGGCATGGGCTCGTACTTACTCGAGAACCTCAATGACCATTTCCCAAAAAAGCTCATTCAGACCTACTCGGTCTTCCCCAACAACGTACGTGAACTGAATTATAAGTGGGACCAGTGGTGAACTCACTTAATTAATTTAACAACAATGGCGCAGACGGATTTCCAGAGCGACGTGGTCGTGCAGCCGTACAACTCGGTGCTCACACTCAAGCGGCTCACGCTCAACGCCGACTGCGTCGTCGTGCTGGACAACACGGCGCTCAACCGCATCGCCGTGGACCGCCTGCGGATCGAGAACCCGTCCGTGTCGCAGCTCAACTCGCTCGTGTCCACGGTCATGGCTGCGTCCACGACGACGCTGCGGTACCCTGGGTACATGAACAATGACCTCATTGGGCTCATTGCGTCGCTCATCCCGACGCCGCGCTGCCACTTCCTCATGACGGGCTACACGCCGCTCACGATTGACGCGCAGGTCTCGGCCGTGCGCAAGACGACCGTGCTCGACGTCATGCGCCGTCTGCTGCAGCCCAAGAACATCATGGTCTCGACGTCCACGAAGAAGGGCTGCTATATCTCCATCCTCAACATTATCCAGGGCGACGTCGACCCGACGCAGGTCCACAAGTCGCTCCAGCGGATCCGCGAGCGCAAGCTCGCGAACTTTATCCCGTGGGGTCCTGCGTCCATCCAGGTCGCGCTCTCGCGCAAGTCGCCGTACATTGAGACGCCCCACAAGGTCAACGGACTCATGCTCGCCAACCACACCAGCATTGGCAGTGTACGTCGAAAGTATGGTTGTTTTTCAGAGGCACAGGAGGTGTCTAATTTGATTTTTATGTTTTACGGATAAACAGCTTTTCCAGCGCACGCTGCTGCAGTACGATCGGCTCAAGCGCAATAACGCGTTCATTGACAACTACCGCAAGGAGCCCATGTTTGCCGACAGCCTCGAGGAGTTTGACCACGCGCGCGAGGTCGTACAGAGCGTCGTGGACGAGTACAAGGCCAGCGAGAGCATCAACTACGGCCAGTGGGGCGCCGAGGCCGCGACCGGCGCCGACGGCGACGTCCGCATGGGACCGTAAGAACGCTTCCGTATACCACTTCTTTAAACTTCCCCGGCACAGGCTGTCTCCATTCAAAATGCGACGTCTATTTACCCAGCACGCCCTCGGTCCAAAACCTAATAATTCAAATCTCGATTTTTTTACGTGAGCAGCCGCTCGCGCTTGATCACGGCCTCGTCAAACTTGACGAGAAAGACCGTCTTGCCGCGCTGGCCGGCGCCAATCTCGACTGTGTGGGCCGAGACCTGAGCCGGGAGCCCGCCGCTCGTGAGCATGCCGCGGATCATGCCGGCAATGTAGGCCGCGCAGTCGAGCTGCCCGAGGTCGGGCGGCACTGAGATGAACTTGTTGGTGAGCGGCTCGAGCTCATGGATCATGTACTCGTCTTCGTTCTCAGTGCTGCGCTCGAGCGAGTCGGCGGCCTTTCCGAAGAGCGCCTTCCAGCAGGTCGAGACGATGAACTGGAGCATGCTAATGAGCCGCGTCTCGCGGCGGCCGGCCTTTTCGCGGTGGTACATGAGTTCCAGGAATCGCACGCCGACGCCAAAGCCGGCGTCGTCCAGACTAGGAACGAAGACGATCATTGTCAAGAGCAGCCTTTCATCGCCAAAGGTATGGACAGAGAGGGTCGTACCGCGTCTCGAGATCGCTGATGTTCTGGACGCGGCCCTGGAAGTACTGGACCATCTCGGAGAAGAGGAAGGCAAAGGCACTGAGGCTGACCTAAAGAGAGAGACAGAGAGAAGGGGTGTTAGAAACGCCTTCCGGTGGGTTGGAGAGAGCGCGAGAGGAGGCAGCAGACGTACTTCGTTCTTGCCTCTGCTGAGAGGGCGGTCGAGGATGTGGAGCTTCGTCGCGGATGCCGAGCGCCGTGGGTCCATCATGTTGTTCCAAGCTTCCAGTGCAAAAGGAAAATGATGATCTCTTTCGGCTCCGTACTGGTCACTCTTATGAGGGAATCATAGTGTCCTGCAAAATACGTTTATCAAAAATCATGTTTTGCAAAGCGACTATCTAAGACCGGTAGAACTGGTTTATGATCCAAAAATAGATTCACAAGTGTAGCCATCCTGGATGAGGAGGAGCTCAATTCTCCACCAAACACCATTGCGGCCATCAGTATCGGGTTACCATCTAGACAGACACGCATGGCGTTTCCTTGTTGGAGGCGACAAAGTCCCATTGCTCCGCAACCATCGAATGGCCGTCTCCCTACGATCCTCTTGCTGCTCACCACGTCACTGTCCGTTGTCCACATCTGCGGCGCCGCCAACTGGGCCCAAGTGAGCGGCAAGCGGCAGACAAACACCGTGATTCTCGAGCCAACGCCATGGACTAAGCGCCACGGCCACGCCGTCGCGGCGCTGGATTTCAGCGACGAGTACGTGCGAGCCACGGGCCAAAAGGCGCGCATGTTTGTGCTCGGCGGCGACTCGAGTGTCCAGGGCACGCAGGATCTACGCGCGTACCCGGGGGGCGGCAGCCTCCGCAATGACGTGTGGGCCACGACAGGCATCACGTGGGAAGTCAGGACGAACATCCTGAAGACCACCAAGTGGGGCGACCCGCTCCCGCAGACCATTGCCAATCTTACGTGGCTCCAAACCAACAACGGCAAACGGCCGCCACGGGGCGTGACGTACACTGACTGGATCGCCTGCGCCGCCAATGCGTGGGCAGTCACGCCCGTACAAGGCTGCGACGACCCGACGCAGCCCCCTGGGGCGTACCTGGCGGACAATATGTTTTCCCCGCGTCGTAACTTTGTGGCACTCGCGTTCCAGAACGATCTGCTGGTCTTGGGCGGGCGGGCGCGAGAGCACGTGCCCGTCCCAGAGGACCAGCTGCGCGGCGGTGCGACTGTCGGGCCACGCAACGTGCGGTGGCGTGAATCGACTGTGCTTAAGAACGACGTCTGGCGCAGCAGCGACGCCGGCGCGTCCTGGAAGCTTGTCACGCCGGGGTGCCCCATGCCGCAGGCGAGTCTCGTGTTCAAGACTGCGGGCGACCAGCACTTCCAGTGTGAGACGGACGACGACTGTGAGGGCGACGCAGCGTGCCAGTTCGACCAGAAGACCAGCGCGGGCTTCTGTGTGTGCAAAATGTGGTCGCCGCGCGAGTTCCACGCGGTCGTGGTCCACGAGAAGAAGCTCTTCTTGACGGGTGGCTACGCGACCGTCGAGCTCGGCAACTGCGGCGTCGAGGAACACGCGCGCAAGCGTCCGTCGGGAGAAGAGTTTGCCTGTGGCGGCGGCTACCGAGCGTACATGGATGACGTGTGGACCTCTACGGATGGGCAAACGTGGACGCTGCTCACGCTCCACGCAGGGTTCACGCCACGCGGAGAGCACGCCATGGTCTCGTACCAGTCGCGTCTCTATTTGTTTGGCGGCCGATCGGGCGCAGCGCTGGACGCGACCGTGCGCGCACTCCACAATGATGTCTGGGTGAGCACCAATGGCTCGCGCTGGGCGCAGCAAACGGCCCACGCGCCGTGGTCACCGCGTGCCAAGCATGTCGTGCTGACGCTGCCCGGCGCCTCGGATATTGCGTCCGGTGAGGACCCACTGGACGAGCTCGTACTTTTGAACGGCGAAGACGACGAACAGGTGCTTGGAGACGTCTGGACATGGCGTGGAGAAGCCATCGATCACGGCGATAACTGGCTCCAGGATTACTCGGCAACCACTGACGCTGCTGCGTACATCACTCTCGACTCAGACGTGAGATATCTCAGTATTATGAAGCCATCTCACAGCGAAAGTCTCCATGCTATTGGCATCCAGACCGTACGCGATCTCACGGCGCTGTCGTTTGCCACGACGATCGCCCTGCGTGAGCAAATGCCCATTTGTGATTACGTCGCGTTGGCCAAGCAGATCATCGAGCAGTGCAGTGTGAGTGCCGACCGTTTCGATGGAGACGAGCTGGCCCACGTGCCCGTCATCCACGATGGCGACGACGAGGCTGCAGTCGTAGCCGCGGCAGCCGCTTCTGAGACGACGCTCGTGACCGAGGAGAACTGGGACGGCTGCACGCACGTGGGCATGCAGATCAAAGACGCCACGACCAAGCGGTTGCGATGGGTCGACGTCAAAGGCATCGACCAGGTCCAGGTCTTGCGGGACGTCTTTGATGACGCCCAGGGCAGTGTCTGTCAGTGGCACCCGACGCCGCGGACGGGCCACGCCGGCGTGCGCTTCCAGCGAAAGCTCTTTGTGTTTGGTGGCCTCACGGCTCCGGATTACATGGAGAACGACGTGTGGTACAGAGACAAGCGGCGCCCCAGGGCGCTGTTCACGCGCACGCCCAGCTCGGGCTCGTCCGAGACGCTCTTCCGGTTCGAGGCCGACAAACCCGGGTGCACGTTTGAGTACCACGTGCTGGATTTGGTTGAGATGCTCGTGGTGCGCAACTGGACTAAGACGCTTGGCGAAGTGGATTTCCTGCCGTGGCTCGATGGCGGCAAGTTCCAGTTCCGCGTGCGCGCACTGGACCCGGCGGGCAATGTGGATCTCGCGTTCGAGAAAGGCCGGAACGAGCACGTGTGGGTGTACAAGCCGGCGCTGCCATGGGGGCTGATCCTCGGGCTCAGTTGCGTCGTGCTCGTGGGCCTTGCGGGCGTGTTCCTCGAGTGGCGCAAGCGACGCAAGCGCGCGGCCATGGAGCGGTACGCGATGAAGCGCATGCGGCGGAAGCTCAAAGGCACGAAGACGGGGGACGGCAAGGGTGGGGACGCAAACTGGCGGGAGACGTACGATGAAGCCAAGGATGCCAAGGGCAAAAAGAAGAAGAAAGGAGGCAAGACAGACAGCGACAAGAAGAAGAAGACAAAGGCGGGTGGCAAGAAGGACGCCAAGAGCAAAGGCAAAAAGACGGAGAAGAACAAGGAGACCAAGGGCAAAGACACGAGCAAGAAGAAGAAGAAGGAGACGAAGGAGAAAAAGGAGACGAAAGGCAAGCCCACGAAGGATGCAGAGGCGAAAAAGACTACCGAGAAAGACAAGGCGAGCGGCAGCAAGAAGAAAAAGTGAGTTTTCACTTGATGCCGAGCATGCTCTTGCAGTCGGTGCAGTACCACTTGCCCTGCGGCTGGTCCGTGAGCCCGACGCATTCAAAGTGGAACCACTCGTACTTGCAGTCGTCATTGTCGCAGCCGACCATTTGGCCGAACGACACGCGGCGGCAGTTGCAGTACACGGGCTCGTTCGGATCGATCGGCAGGTCTTCGGCACCGATCGGAATCGCTGCGGGCTAAAGTAGGACAAGAAATAAGTCCGACATTAATACACAACCCAATTATAATCGGCACACTCAATCTCGACTGAGTGTCACGCACCGTGAGCACCACTTCCACATGCTCTGCTGCCGCGGCCGCCGCAGCCGCCGCCGCAGCAGCTGCCGCACGCTTGCGCCCGGCGCCAGTCGCGCCAGACTTGCGCGAGGTCTGCGAGCCGCTCAACGACGTCGAGCGCTCGAGCGCCAGCGAGGCCGACGCCACGCCGCTGCCCGTGAATCCGCCCGCCACCTTTTGTTTCTTCTCTTCCACTGCCAACTCTGCAGCGGCTTGCTTGCTGGACGCGCTGTCCAGCTTGAGCGTGCTCGCGGCATCGCCCATGGCGGCCTGCGCGAGCTTGCGCTTCTTGGACGCGGCCCTGTCGTCCTCGAACTCGCCATTCTGCTTGAGCAGTGCCGCGTAGGCCTCTAGATCCTGGTCGAGCCGTCGAATGTGGTGGTCCACGATATCGTACGACTGCGCCGCGATCGCGATTTTCTCGTCGAGTTTCTGGACGACCCGTTGGTGCTTCTCGCGCAATTTCTCGAGCGCCGGATCGGTCTCGACCAGCGCGCGCAGCTCGGCCTCGTCGGGATCGCCCAACGCTGCGTTGTTGCAGCGCTCAACGACCTTGCGGCGCGCGCTTGTGAGGTATTCCTTGTGGAACGATTGGAGCTCGTCGATGAGCGGGTACGAGGTCTGTCAATGCATCGGATGGTTAGTAGAGATCCCGAAGCAGAGGGAATTTCACGGTACGCGCGGACGGTACCTTGTCTAGCTCGCGCATGAGGTCGAAGTTGCGCTTGACCTCGGACGGCAGCATGTACATGCTCTCGAGATAGTCCTCCAGGTAGGTCCCCATTTTCGCCCGCCCTTGCTCTTTATGTATTCTATTTGGCGGTTTGGAAAAAATAGTATTTGCTCGTGTAGACGATACTAGTACCCATATTACTATTATAGACGATATATACCTCTGTTATTAGATTTTTGTCGCATGAGATCCAAAGATGATGGCGATGGACGGCATGGTGGAGACGCTCAAATATGCGCTGCTGGGCGTGAACGTGGTGCTTTTCATCGCGCTTGTGACGACCCTTCTGAGTGCGCAGTCCAAGTCCAATGATTCCGTCTCGTCTGCGGATGGAGATGGCTCGCCCAAGAAGGCGCTGCTCGTGACCGCGCATCCGGACGACGAGAGCATGTTTTTCTTGCCGCTTCTGCACTCGCTGACGTCGTCGCCAGCGCAGGGAGAACCCGAATGGGAAATCCACTTGCTGTGCCTGTCGCGTGGCAATTTCGATGGTCTCGGTACGATCCGCGAACGGGAAATGCACGTCTGCGGGAAGTATATCGGTGTCAAGGATGCGAATATCCACGTGCTCGAGGACGCCCAGCTCCAGGACGGCATGAAGGAGCAGTGGAGCCGAGACCACATTGCACAGATCGTGCTCGCGTACATTGACAAGCACAATGTGGACGCGGTGGGGTTTTTGGACTGTTGTTATCCTTGCATCCGCAAACGGAAGATAATACTCATTTTGCTCTTCATCATAGGTATTTACGTTCGACGATTACGGCATCTCGGGCCATCCCAACCACATTGACGTCCACTTTGGCGTCAAGCGAGCGCTCCAAGCGCAGCACATGCGCTGCACAGTCGACGCCTCACAGGCACCACAGCAAAAGCCCACGAAACCCGTGCGCGGTTGGGCGTTGGAGAGCGTCAACATTCTGCGCAAGTACATTGGCGTCTTCGACGCCGTCGTGATGCCGACCGTCTTGACTCGAGGTCGCGACAAGTCGGTGTTTGTGTTTCTCTTCCGCCCGTGGTGGAATTACCAGGCCATGGCGCTCCACCACAGCCAGTTTGTGTGGTACCGGCGGTTGTTTGTCGCGTTCTCTCGGTACACGTTCATCAACACGTTCACGCCACTGGTCGACCATGCTCCACCATCCTCCCCCTCCGCTGTCAGGGACAAGAAGACGCAGTAAACAGAGACGCTGATTAAATCTTTTGCCGCATCCCAATCGTGTGCTTGCGTCGGTGGCGCTTGCCTGTGAGACACAAAACCACAGGCAGATTAGATCCCATCCAGAGGCACCACAGTCTGCTCCTCTTACGCTTCGGCGTGCGCGCCATGCGCTCGTCGATCATGCCGAGTCGCGCGGATGCTGAAATCTCTTGCTGCCGCAGTGTACAGAGCTGCTTCCGTAGCTGTTCGACTGAGACGCTCACGAGGGAGCCGCACAGAAGCGCCAGAGCAATACGGTCCTCATGGACTTTGACAATCTGCCCGTAGAACTCTTCATCACTGAGACGCGACCAGACGACGACATGGTCCAGCACCGCGAACACGTCCATGTGGCCGATCCAAACTTTGCCGACGTTGGGGTCCACGACGACGCCACACACTACAGTAGACATTGGAAAATCAGTGAGGCCTTCCAATACCAAACGTACCCAGTACCCACACGAGACGGTACCTGTATCAGGGTCGGTCACTTCCTTTAGGAAAGCTCGATGCCGTTCGACTTCGTCCACGACGTCAGCGACGATGGCACGCGCGGGCGGTAGATTATGCTCCAAGTGGTCGAGGTTGAATGCCGCGAGGTTGGCTGCGTGCGCCGCTGCGAGCTGTTTCTCCAGCGCCACTGTATCGAGCGATCCGTCGGACATGAGAATGGACGCGTCAGAGGGCGACTCGCTGCCGTCGTTCTCGCTGGCCATCTTGAGCGGGTCGGCATCGTCGTACACAGTGAGTGGGAGCCCGTGCTGGATCTGCTCGAGTCGCTGGACGACGCGAGCTCGCTTGCGCTCCGCAGCGGCACGAAGTCGATGCTTGAGATCCAGACAGTGGGCCTGACGGACAGAAGAGGTGGGATTATTAACCGCGAAGGGACACACTGAGGCCAGCGCGAGGTAGGCACCCACCTCGTAAACATCGCCCGCCTGCTTGAGCTCGAACGCGAGCAGGTCCGAGGCGTTGCGGCGGCTGAGCTGGAACCGAGTCTTCGCGACTTCGAGCGCGCGGTCACGGTCGCTTTCGAGCGGGAGACACTGCACTAAGTACTCGTGGAGCGTGCCTTGCTGCAGCGCCTCGTAGAGTCGTCCTTGCTTCTCGATACTCTCGTCGTAAATCTTGCGCTCCAATTCCAGCAGCTCCCGAACGTTGTAGGTGGTCGTCCGAGCCGGCGTTGGAGCCGCCGGCGTCTCTTCTACCTCTCTATTAACGGCCATCTTAGTCGCCGTCGACGTCGCCGCCTGGGGCGGTCCAACCGGCAGCGTCTTCGTCGGTGCCGGCGTCACGGTTGGTTCCATTTCGCTCTCTCGACTTCAGTACATCGGCGCTCATATTATTCTGTCCAAGACGGTAGTCTTATCCTGGGTATTATTCTCGCAATGTACTAGAAGTAATCCGTAAAGTCCCGTCCGATGTGTGTGGTTGTCGCAGACATGACAGTAATTTACGATAGCCCAATGTCACTCTTTTGCGATATGGGATCCTTCACTCTGTAATGTCACTATTTCCACAATCCAACGGCACCGCGTAATTTACCATCCAGCAAAGTCGCATGATGGTTCCTCCTGATTCTTTCTGCTGAAACACCAAACAGCGTCACGCGCAACGCGACGCGAGAGATCCGTCGCCCTCTCTCTTTCTCTCCTTCTCCCGGTCCCTCTCTCTCTCTCTCTCTCAGTATGCGCGTCCACAGCGCGGTCCGTTCGCTGCTGCTCGCCGCGGCGCTGGCGCTCAGCGTCCCGTCGCTTGTGCGCGTCGACGCCGCCGCCAACACGGCCGGCTCGGCCGAACACTTGATCGCGACCGGCGGCGAGTGCGTGCGGCTCTTCCACTCGTCAGGCTCGATCGGGTGCCGCACGACGTCGCGCAGCGGCGACATGGCGCCGCTGCTCCCCATCGAGAGCGAGAGCGACCTCGCGACGTGGCTCGCGAGCGACGCGGCCACGACCAAGCCCATGCTCGTGTTGCCCGAGCACTTGGTGACCCAGGACTTTGTCACCAAGGCCAAGGACCGCATCACGGGCGTCTTTGCGTACCCGACGAGTGACCACAATGTCTCGTTTGCATCCACGACGCCGCAGGGCGACGGCTCGCCCGACGCCAAGTTCAATCCGTTTGCCAGCAAGAAGATCGCGTGGAACGCCGACGGCCTCGGACTCATGGACGCGCAACTGGATTTCCCCATTGTGCTGCTCAAGAACCGCACGCTCGGCGACACGTTTACGGACCGCGCCAAGATGAACACCAAGCAGAACTCGGGTGCGACCTACCGCGCCTGGCTCAAGTACTATTACGGTCCCCAGGAGATGACGTCGCGCCAGTGTCTCACGTTCAAGAACGTCTACGGACAGCGCTCGCCCAAGTGCGATCCAATTGGTGGCCAGAGTGTGTGGGGCATTCGCGGTGACCGCACGGCCAACGACACGATCGTCGTCATGGCCTCGATGGACGCGTACGGACTCTCGCAGGTGCTCACGCCCGGCGCAAACGAGGCCGCGTCCGGTGTGGTGGCGTTGCTGGCCGCGACCAAGGCCTTGCAGGCGATCCCGGACTCGGAGTTTAACAAGCAGATTGTGTTTGCACTCTTTCAGGCCGAGAAGTTTGGGTTTGTGGGCTCGAGACGGTTCCTCATGGACCTCACCAAGGCTGCCAAGGACACGAAGGGATTTTGCAGCGCGCGTGTCACGAGCAGCAACTCGCCGTTTGGTTCGGAAATGTGCTCGAGTCCGGTCTACCCGAATCTGGCCTTTGCGTCCATTAACCCATCGTCGATCTCGTACGCGATCGCCGTGGACCAAGTCGGGCGACTCTCCAAGGCCGGCAACTTCAGTCTCCACGTGAACCCGAACGTGAACGCCTCGGATGCGGCGGTGCTGGTCAAGACGATCTCGAGCGTGCCGTCGGCCAAGAGCAAGGTGGGCAAGGCTAGTGTCAGCGGTGCGCTGCCGCCGACGTCACTCACGTCGTTTGTCAACGCCGACGAGTATGGACGAAAGAGCCTTGTCGGCGCTGTCCTGGCCGGGTACGATCAAACGTTTGTCGGTACCGGCATGTACAGCAGCCGCCACGATGTCGTGGAGAGCCTCGATGTGGATGCCGTCGTCATGGCCTCGCAAGTGCTGGCCGAGAGTGTGTATACGCTGGGCGTGAAGAACGCCTCGGCCGCGTCGCTCGCCAAGATTCAAGTGGACAAGGCACTCGTGACAGAGCTGCTCGGGTGTGTCTCGACTAACTGGACCTGCGACATGATGGTCAAGGTCTCGAAGCCCTGGGTCGCGTCACTAATCAAGTACTTGTCTTTGGGATCAAACTCGTGGCCGAGTTTCAAGATTCCGACGAGTCTGTACCCGGGGCCGATCGACTTGAACCGCCAGCCATTTGTGATTGAGAATGCCAACAAGGACTCGGCAGCGTACGTAACCGAGTTCAACGGCACGTGGTCGGACGAGGGAAACCTCATGTACCTCTTCCCGAACGCCTACGAGACCTTTACGCGCGCCTTTCTCGCGTCGTCACTCGCGGACGCCAAGGCCACGACCGACAAGAAGTGCGCCAAGTCGCAAGACTGTGAAGGCACCGACATGGAGTGCGTGGACCCGGGCGTGTGTGCCAGCAAGCGCGCCCATTTCCACGACGCGTACTCGCCCGGCATTAAGCGCACGCGCATGGTCCAGATCTACGACATTGCCGACGAGACGATGCCGCTGTGGGCCGAGCCGCAGTGGGACAATGACGTCGGCAGCTACGTGTTCCCGGACCCGGGCGAGTGGATCGGCTGGGTTGCGCTCGCGATCGGCGTCGTGGCCACTGGCCTCGGCGCCGTGCTCTCGCGGGTCGTACTCGGAAGCGTCCAGAAGATGAAGCTGCTGTAAACAAGCGTGTCGTTTTACTCAAGAGCTACAAAGTGAGAGGGCATCCCCTCCAAAGCCACTGTAAGAACCCATCTTATCCTTTCCAATTCACCCAAACGAATGATTCATGAACGTATTCCCCGTCTCTACAAAGAAAGGCTATTGACGCAGTGTTCGTTCTGGTCAGTCGGCTGTGCTATTGCGCTTATTGTAAGTAGTATTATATACTTCCCCCTCTTTGCTTTGACTGCCACAGCAACTCCTACTCCCTAGTGCCCGGGGGCGTCTTCCTCGTCGATCATCTCGCCTTCGCCTTCGTCGTCGTCGTTGCCGCCGCCACCGCCGCCGATCGGTGCGATATCGGCCGTGCCGTAGCAGGCGCAGTCACCTTCGCATGCAAAGCAGGCGACGAATATGATACTGAGAAAGAGCAGGAACAATACCATGTCGGTGTAGAAGAAGACCATGCCTTGCATGTACTCGTCCGGACTCAGCCGCTCGTTCATGCAGGACGCGTCGTAGGCAAACCAGAGCACGAGCACCAGCATGGCCGCGAGGGATGCGCAGTATTGCAGCGCCGAGACGACCTCTTTCATGAACACAAAGTAGATCGCGATCGAGCCGAGCAGCGATAGCGAGAAGGCGATCACGAGCGCCGCCGGGTACGAGAGCAGCACGCCCGGGGAGGAACCGTCGGGAGACCGCTTGACCACGAGCGTACAGAGCACGGTCGTGATGGACATGATGGAAAAGAGAAAGCCAAAGATGAAGATGCTCGCGCGCGTGTCAAAGAGGTAGTCGCAGCCGGCAAAGAAGACGCTCTGTGTGACTGTGTAAATGGACAGCACAGCGAAATTGAGCGGGAACCGGTACTTAACGACGTACAGCCAGAGCAGCGCGAGCACCATGGCGACAAAGGCCGCTAACACGGTCGGCCACGTGGCAAATGCCGGCTCAAAGAGCGTCACCACAAACGGCACGTAGCTGAAAAAGCACACGAGACCGACCACGGCAAAGAGCTGGACGGCAAAGATCGCGAACAGTTTGCGGCGAAAGCCCTGCTGGATCTCGAGCGGCATGTGGATGACGGCAAACGGATCGTCGAGAGGGTTGGAGCCTGTCTGGAAGACCGAAAGCGAGATGATTGTGCGCGACTCCATGATGTTGTTGTCGAACTGGGACTTGACCATTTCGAAGAACTTCATGTCCTTTTCGGTGGCCTTGCCCGTGGCCTTTTTGTCTTCGAGGTGTTTGATCAAGATGGAGCCGCGGCGGTAGTGGGACTTAGACTTGCGCCTCTCCATTTCATGTGTGTTCTCGCTGGGGCTGAAGAGTGTGGTCAATCGGCGCATCGCGATCTGCAAACCGCTCGGCGTCTTGGTTGGCGAGCGCTGTATGGCCACGGGCTGCGCCGGGCTCGTGGCGTGCGAGCTGGGCACGGGTTTCACCTCGGCCCACGTGTCGGCGTTCGCGTTGGAATTGGGATATGGATTCATCAGGAAGCGAGCCGAGCCGCCGCTTGAAAGTGACTGGTTTGCTGGTCGTTGTGCCGCAGGGGGAAGGCTCTCCTCGGGCACGATTGCGTTCTCCGGCGCCATATCCATCATGGTGCTGGTGGCTCACAACAACGGGTCCGGCTCAACTCGTCGTGACAGCGCAACGCGTTCGAAAGCAAGTGCAAGTCGTGATCCTACAAGTTCGGGTTCAATTTATAGTCATGGGGCGCCCCCCAAGCAATTTCCGGGCAACGTAGTAGTAGGCACACCCCCGCCTTCGTACGAAGTGTCTTATCTCGGCGACTTCAAGCACGAAGTGGTGCAGCTCACGTCCTCTGCACAAGTTCCCAATCAATGATAAGCAGCTAAGCATAGCGCATCCAATCTGGAAGCGGAGAGACGGGTTAGCGCTGTTATTGGGGGCGTCCGTTTAAAATAGCCTTACCTCGCAGAAACGCAGCTAGACTAGTGAGCAGGGATTTGGATGGTCAAACTCGGTGACTGATAATACACAGTTACTACCGTGGCTTGGGCGTTTTGCGAATCCTACGTTGAGTCATGATCTACGCAGCGTTCACCAGTGGAGAGAACCTCCCAATTCGCTCATATCTTGTTGGGAAACCGCAAAGGTCTCACTGTGAACTTCAAGAAGAAGCATTACGAGGGACATGGCTACATATGTCCCGAATACCGATGTTTTGTCAAAGATGATGATATTGGTGTTTGAAAAATATACAATATAACAGTCTGTACCCTGTGCAAAACGTGGCATGGGGTTTTTGGGTGGTGACGTCAACAGTCCATATACCTCCTAAACAACATAATTGAACCTTCTTTCGGACCGCTCTCTAGCACCATTCCAGCACAAATATTCATTCGAGCAACCTCTATAATCAAATAATCGGATGCTGCCCTCATTCTGGCTCACAAATGCTCCATGCGGAAGAGCTGACTAGGGACGAGAAGGTCATTCGGATTTTGTGGCCATTTTCCGCCATCTCTCTTCCCCCCTCTGTCTCTCTCTCTCTCCCTCTCTCGCGCTCGACGCTCTGTATCCTTCGTGGCCTGTATCTCCCACGTGCCTCTCGCGCGTCTTTCGGCTACAGTTTACGGCCGTCGCCTTGTCGCCGCTCGCGAGTAAAACGGCTGCGTGACGCCGTACAGCACAACTGCAGATTCCCAGTAAAACGCCATGAGCGACACCAAGATCGTCCACGCGGCGCAAGACGCGGCCGCGGCATTATCACTGAACAGCACGGCCGTAGCAACAGCCCGACCGACGCTCGGATCATCAAGCGCGCCGGCGACTCCCCACCACGGCCCGAGTGCGCCCGTGCCGCAACTCTCGCCGACGCCCGCGGGCGGTGGCCGTACGGGTCGACGGCTCCACACCAAAGTACTAGAAGAACTCAAGAATGCGGCGACCCGCAAGAGTCCAGCGATCAACCCGAACGCGGCACCGTCGGGCCATGCGGCGGCACCGCTGCCGTCGCCACTGAATCTCCAATCTCTCTCGTCGAGCGACGCGCTCTCGGACGCCTCAAGCATGGTCGACGGTGTGAGCATGGACGGCAGCTCGCCACGGATACCGGCCCCGCTCAATGGCGGCAAATCTAAGACGTGCGGCATCTGCGATCGCTCGTTCACGGTCTTCCGCGCTAAGCACACGTGTAAAGTGTGCGGTCGCAAAATCTGTGACGACTGCAGCAAGAACCGTGTGAAGCTCAACCGCCGCTTGGAGCGGCGCCGGGGGTCGCGGCTCTGTGATAATTGTGCACGCGATCATATCCAGCTCTCGACGCCGCTCGTGTCGCCCACTCAGCTCCACATCCCGGAAGGAGAAGAAGAACGCGACGGTACCGATGACAGCAGTCGTAGTCAGAGCGGCATTCCATCGACCAAGGCCACTGGAAGCTCGACGGGAGAGAAGGGGAAATTACAGGACCGCTTGCAGCGCGCCGTGTCCACGATTACGAGCTCGTCGTCAGCGGTGTTTCCAACCGACGCGAATTCCCCTAAAACCGTGGACTCGTTCCTGCGCCCTCGCCACTGGATCTCGCTACTCGTTGTGACGTGCCTCCTCGCGGCTCGCCTCCTGCGATCACCCTACCATGGAGTCCTCATGGCAGAAGCTCGTGGCCTCGTATTCCTCCTGCTATCACTAACCCACTGGATCGACCACGTTGCGTCCCTGCGCGTCATCGGCCCGTACCTCCTCGGGCTCGTCATCTACGACGAAGTCACGGCGCGACGGTCTCCGCATTACAATACTGTTGTGTCGTCCACGGTACCGGTCATCAGACGGTCCCGCACGCGTTCAGCCATTTCGGAGTCGACCCGTAGAACGGTTCTCTCTGCGGACAAGAACATTCCCGCGGGTGCGTCGTCATTGCGTGGTCCACACGAACAAGACGACGAGAACCTCGAAGTCCAAGTCGGCGACAAGTCTGTCGAGGAGGAGGATGGCTTTAGCTTGGACAAGCTCCACGAGGCGCTCAACGAATGCACGACCAAGAACCGGTCGCCTGAGACGGGCGAGATGAAGATGATTGGGTTCCTCTTGGCATGTGACAATGTCTGCGGCTTCGTTTTGGTGTTTGGCCGCGCGACCGCGTTTGCCGCGAGTACCGTGACGGGCTACATGAGCACGATCGCGACCAACCTCGCAGCGTGGCCCCTGCCTGCCGGCGCGAGCGCCATGTTTTCGTGGAAGGAGCAAACCGTACGCGCCGTCGTCGAGCACGAGGTCGAGCTCCATGTCGCGGCGACTGGCGGCAAAAAGAAGCCGTCGTGCTCGCGCTGTGTGCTGCGATTGCTTTGGTTCATCGAGTTTGTGGAGGCGTACGTGCGGTACACGCTGTTGGAGAACACGGACGACAACTGCCAGCCCGGCGCGAGCAAGGCGTATGAAGAGACGATCGGCGCGCGCCACCCATGGATCATTCGCAAGGGCGTCAACAGTGCGTTGGCGTCGCTGCCCACGCGAAGTGCAATCATAAAGGCACTTAACCTTCATGAGCTGTCGCCTGAAGAGTGCCACGCGCAGCTCAAGAAAGTGCAGACAAGCATGCGCAGTGTGATTGACGAGGTCACGGCGCTGCTCAAGGAGCACCAGCTCCAAGATATCAAATAGAAGAAAGAGAAGACCAACGATGCACAATAAAATAGGGTGTGTATTGCTGATAGACTTTTTGTTTCGCGCGAACAAGAAGCTCCTGGATCTTGTGGTACCACCCTAGATCTGCGGATCCCGACCACGCTCTGAATATAGCATCGTACGGAAACACACAGTGAGTTTCTTGGGCGGACTTGGAGAGATGCGACCACTGGACGGCACGGATAGGCTTCAAACGCAGAATGGTGGGATTCCATTTAGGCCTTGGCCGTCTGCTTCTTCTGATAGTCCGAGATCGCGGCCTTGATCGCGTCCTCGGCGAGCATCGAGCAGTGGAGCTTGACCGGCGGCAGCTTGAGGTGGCTCGCAATGTCCGTGTTCTTAATGTTGAGGCATTCGTCGACAGTCTTGCCCTTGAGCCACTCGGTCGCGACCGACGACGACGCGATCGCCGAGCCGCAGCCAAACGTCTTGAACTTGGACTCGACGATCGTGCCGTTTTCGTCCACGCGGATCTGGAGCTTCATGACGTCGCCACACGCGGGCGCGCCGACGAGCCCCGTGCCCACGTCCTCGGCGTTCTTGTCGAGCGAGCCAACGTTGCGCGGGTTCTCGTAGTGGTCAATCACGTTCTCGTGGTAGAGACGAGTCTGAGACTGCAGGGCCGCCGGGTGCATGGCCATGGACGCACGTGGCGCGAGCGAGCGCTTCAAGAGAGCACGGGCAAGCATATTAGCGGTGGTGGGAGGCGGGCTGTTTGAGGGCTTTTGGGATTTCTCGGAACTGTTGGGTGTTAGTGATGATGGCGTTGGAAGCTTCTTGTTGGACGACCAACACTTTTCCTTCGTTGGCGATCCGATTTTCCCCCTCCAGACAAGACGAACGGCACAGGCGTCAGCTTCATCGATTGGTCGGATACAGTTTTCGAATTTATAGCCAATCAGAATAGTTTACAGTGGCGTGTGCCTCCACCCAATAAACTTCATCTTTGCACTGTGAGAAGATTTGATTGGTGGAGTTTTAGGTTTGCCCAAACCAAAATCCAAAAGCCTTTGATAGAACATAACTGAGCATGATGACGCTATGCTGCGTTTTCGCGATTGTCTGGTTTAACGACCATCATTCATCGAAAATGATGGTCTCCATGGTCTCTTCCATGCGCAAAATGGGTTGACACGGCCGCATAGCCACGCGGCGATTTTTGAAGTTCACCGCCGGAATCACGCCGAACACGTTTGTCCATCCGCAGACGGTTCTTCTTGCCGTCTTCGCTCGGCGTGGATTTCGTCCTCAGGCCCAATGGCCTCATAAACCAAGATCCTTATGACCCACCGAATCGTCGTCCTAGACCATTCCGTCTGTCGAGGACGTCTCCGAGCGTCTGGGCTCGAGGACGCCAGCCTCACTCAGCTGAGTTCTCTTGCCTCGCTTCTCCACCTTCCGATCCCTTCACCACCAATTGTCGCCCATTCCGTAAAAGATGTCGTGCGTCGTAGAGCTACCAGCCGAGGTCACTGAGTTTGCGGACGAGACCGACGATCCTATCGTGGAAGAGTCCTCGCACAGCGTCCATATCGGCGCCACTGATCTGGAGCAAGGAATCCCAACGTTCGATGCAAGTGATGTCGACCACCAGCTCAAGCAATCCCAGTCGCACCGTCTCGTGCAGAAGAGCCTCATTATCCTCGCGGCCTACAACCCGCTGCCGTTGCTTCGTCTCGCGCTCGTTCGTGCCCATACACGGGATGTGGATGAACTATCGGATCGCAAGCGCTTCTCCGCAGGCATTCTCAAGCACCACAGGGCGGCTCCGTTATGGAATCTAGAAGCCCAGTCCTCCTTGGATGACTGTTTTGTCCACACCGCTCGGCATGACGAGCTTGTGAACCGTCTCCCAGCGGCCACCCAGCGCGAGTTCCGTCAGCGCGTGTTGCAATCACTCCTACTCTACCTGATTGTTATCACTCTCGTGGTCTCGGCAAGTCTGCTGTGTATTCCGTGGGCCTCTGCTCACGCGCTCATGGATCAGTCGCCATATCTCTTCCCCGTCGCAGAAGCGGGTACCGCCGCGATTGCGGCCCTCTCATTGTGGCTCGTCTACGCGCTTCGGTTTGATTCCCCCGTCAACTACGCTGCGCTCACGTTCCTCACGCTCAGCGAGGTGGTTTGCACGGTCGCCTACGGTGTCACGAACGACCCTCACGAGGTTGTCCAGACCAGCAGCTTGCTTCTATGTGGGGTTGTCCTTCTGCGAGCGTTCGCTAGTCAAGCCGTCTCTGACCATGAGGACGAGCTTCTCTGCCCAGCGCAAGCTGCGTTACGGTCCATGGCCGTGGTAGTGGCCGTTGTCGTTCCTCTCAACGCAGTCATCGGCGAAGACGTTACCCACATGTCGGCAAGGTCACTGCTTGGTCAGCTCGGATTCATGGCAGCTGTGCTGCTGTGGGTCTCGCTGGTGCTGACCGTGCTGACGCAGACCATGACGCCGGAGGAACATGCGTCGGCGCTGGTCTTTTTCCAAGCCGATCTCGTCGTACTCGCCATCGTCGAGCCCGGCCGCGTTCTGCTCAAGTACTTGAAGCAGTGCAAGCGATCCATGCAGCAACTGGTGTGTGCCTACGACGACGAGGATTTGAAGCCCCATCTGAACGCTGTGGTACCAGCATTCTGGCCCGACAGCAAGCAAGCCGACAGTGTTGCGAATGACGCGGTCGCCGCAAGTGCTGAACCGCCGCACGGGACCTTTTCGTATCCTGCACACCTGATCCCGCTTCGGGTGCGTGAATGTGTGCGGAACGATTCACGCACTGAAGTCAGTCTCGCGACGCGTGGCGCGAGAGAGTCCACGCCAACGTCACCATTTCACACAAAGACTTTGTTGAACCAGGCATCACTCGGAGGTCCTCGCCGACGCAATTCGACGGCCGACGACTGAGCGAACCAAGCGTCATACCGAGGAAGTGATACTCGTAGAAGTTAATGTGCAATTACTGTCACTGTGAACGACATGCAGTCCGTCCTGATTTAATATCAGGCTCGAATGGATGAGAGATTTCGAGTTTTGGATGGAGAAGAGGGGGAGGCGAACGATCAGCAAGCTTTCGGGGGCGCGTTCTGCATTTTTAGGCAGTCACTGTATGTGTTCCTGATCCCACCAGGGTTATTTGCCCATCGGGGAAGAACGCAATGTCCAGTGTGACCTTCAGAGCGTGTCTGGAAGAGCGACTCCCAAAACAGAGCGTTGCAGAACACTGTGTCCGAAAGAGCTCCTCGCATTTCACAAAAAAGAGCTTTGCAGACAAACTGTAGCCATCTGCTGTCGTTGCATTGTGACTGAACTTCAGTTCGAATAATTTCTTGCCCCATTTCAGCCAATCCAGTTGCTTTCAAATATTCCAACTCCCATCTGTTGGTGGTTGTTTTGGGCGAGTGTTGGACGGCACAATCCACTTGGGTACCCTCCAGTAGTGCGTGTTGTCCAAGAGAGAACTAGAAATGGATACCTCCTAAATCCGATGATTCTAGAGTTCATTATCGACCAATTTATATTCGCAAATAGTTGTTCCCTGCCTAATCCGATACGAGTAAAGTGCAGCTTAAGAAGACAGTGTAAAGAGCGAGCGACCCGCGGCCCCAGCTGGAGCCATGGAACGCCACCTGCTCTCCATCATACCCAAACGACACGCCACACCCCACAACGATTCGTCGCCACACACACCCGACCAACAGTATGGCGTGATTAGACCCTCTGGGCTCTATTGGGGAGGTCTAAAGTTTCGGCACTCCTCTTGTCTTGACTTGGACGATAGACTTGGATAGACCACCAGTCAGTCACGTGCGAGGAGATCTGTTGGGCTCAGATACGTAAGGAAAGGCAAACCGCGTAAAAGCGACAACCGGGAAGAATCGACAGACAGACAGGCAGCGCGCGGGTTCCATCACTCCCATTATTATAGGCGTCGCTTCCTTCCTGCTGGTCTCGCGCCTCACTGTCGCTTTTGGCCGTTTTTGATGGGACCGATACGCGTCGTGGCAATGCGACAGTCGCCGCGACGGCGCCGCCATGCGCTGTGGAAGATCGCGCTTCTGTGCGCCGTCGCAGCGACTGCATGGCCCGCCGCCGCGGCGACGTCATACTCGTTCTTGGCCTCGGGGTCGCTACTCGCAGACGATGCCGTGGCCCTGCCATCCGGCGTCGTGGGCGAACGCGATGCCGTGATAATCCCAACCAACGTCGCGGGCGAACGCGAAGCCGAGGTAATGTCAACCAATGTCGCGGGCGAACGCGAAGCCGAGGTAATGCCAACCAACGTCGCGGGCGAAGGTGATGCCGTGGCCATGGCGACCGATGTCGCCAGCGAGAGCCGCATCCTACCTCCGAATCAGCCGCCGCCCGGTCCACCAAGACCTCCGTTTCAGCCTCCGCCGTTTTCGTTCTCGGCCGCACCGCAGCGACCCAAGACGGCCGATGAGGAAGTCGTCGAAGCCGAGGCCGCACTCAATGCCAAAAGCTCCAAGCCACCGCCGGCCAGTTCCAAGCCTCCAGCGCCTACGCCAACCATGGCACCAACACCAACTCAGCCACCGCCGCCAGCCCCCCTACCGTCCACCGCAGCACCGCCAGCAGCTACACCCACGACGACACCGGTATCGTCTGCTCCTGTGTCAACAACAACCACAGCACCCCCGCCAGCACCAACGTCAATAACAACAACAGCACCACCGCCAGCGCCAGCACCTTCTCTTGACCACGCGTTGAGCGACAACCAAAAGTCCACCGAAGTCTCGACGAAGCGTGGCGCGTCGTCTGACTCGTCGCTCGACAAGACTATTGTGCTCGTGATCGTCGGCATCGTCGGCGCGATCGGCGCGATCGCGCTCGTCGTGTCGCGGCAAATCATCAAGTCGGGCGATTACAGCGACGACGAGCTGTAAGCTGTCTGGCCATTTTCTTCTCGTCTAGCTCGTAGTACTCGTTGTTCTTCTTTATCTATTAGTCTCTCGTAGAAGCCTGCAAACCAAAAGGGGTGAAAAAAAGTGGAGTATTGCTAGAGAGCTATGCGGATACCGTGGTGTCAAATTCTTGAATTTCTGAGTCGTTACCATTTGAGCTGCAACGGCGTATGCACAAGCAAACATACTACCCGTATCCCTCAAGCTTGAAGCACCCGAGTCTATGCAGTCTTGGTCTTGAGCTTGGCGTACGCACGACGCCGCATCGCGAGCATGTGGTTGTACATGACGACCAAGCCGATCGTGTAGAAGACCATCATCGCGCGCATGGCCGTCGCCAGCGAAATCGCCAAGTTGTGCGTATTGGGCAGTGTGATCTCGTACGCGTGCGTCTCGTTTAGATACAACTGCGAGTAGTAGAGACTCAGAAACTCACCTGCAGCGACATACCACAAACATGAGATAAGG
>JAADVZ010000809.1:0-14315 GCA_023335925.1 Pythium phragmitis | reverse complement strand
CTGGCGGAATGGCATGGGACACGCACGCTTGATCCCTCCATCCTTGGACCAACGTCCATGGCCTTTTCTACACTCGTGCTGGCCCCACGGCCTGCAGACCATCCTTGTGGTCACACTCGTCCTGGGTCTGTCTACACGGGGTTCACGCCACAGCCAGCGGCTGTTGTTCCTTTGAATGCGCACAACGTGGCCATCGGATTCGGGTTGCCATCCTCCCAGGCGTCATCCGGCTGTTCCCACTTGACGCGAGGCCGTGAGTTGCTCGTCCAGCAGAATATTCTCAATGCGCTGGCGCCACGCGGCCATGCCTGCGGTCGTGAAGGCCAGCACACAGTCAGTGAGCCGTCCGATGTCGTCCTGGGTCTCTCCTTCGTTCCCTCCTTTCAACTCGGGCGTAATGAAATAGCACGAGCGCAGCATCGTCAGCGGCGCGTCGTCCTGCCTCTCGCTCGGCCTCGCGGGCGTGAGCACCATGCAGCCCCACTCTTTGAGGTCGTAGCCAGCGAAGGGCTTGCCGCCAAACTCGAAGGGCTGCGACACGGCACTCCACGCGACCACGACACGGCCGTGGGTCGCGTACCGCCGCAGCACCTGCTGCAGCCGGACGACGGCCGTGACGCCGTTGGCCATGCGTTCCATGCCGCTGCTTTCGAGCACCGTGTCTTCGACCGACGCGCCATCGTCCTCGTGGCGTTCATAGTAGAGCCGCGACGGCACGGGCAGGTGGTTCTTCTTGAAGGAAAAGTACTTCCACGCGGCCTTGCTCGCGGCGTCCAGCGGGAACGGCAGCCGGTCCGAGGCCAGGATCTCGACCAGCGAGCCGCGCGACGCCGTGCGGATCTCGGCGCTGTGTGGCCACGCGCTGCTGTCCGGTACGAGCGAGTCGGCCTGGGCGTGGATCTCCTCCACGTGCTGGAGAAGCGCGTGGAGAAGCGTCCTGTCGGCCGTGGCGGCGTGCCCTGTCGCTTCGCCCAGGACGCGGCGCGTGGCGAGCCCACCGAGCCCAGCCGACTCGAGACTTTTCGTCGGCTTGCGCATGACCAGCTCGAGACTCTTGGCCACTTTGAGCTGCGTCTCGAGCGCCGCGCGAAGCCGCACGTTCTCCAACTCGGCGCGGCGACGCTCGGCCTGCTGCCGACGGGCGATTTGCT
The DNA here is from genome assembly GCA_023335925.1 of Pythium phragmitis. NCBI lineage: Eukaryota > Oomycota > Peronosporomycetes > Pythiales > Pythiaceae > Pythium > Pythium phragmitis. Next base: position 13,164 of record JAADVZ010000809.1, on the reverse strand, counting down.
GCCACAAGCCCTGGCCAAGCGCTGGCGGATTCCGCTGGGGGTGGGAAGATTGGCTAGTAACTGCGGACCGCGGGGTGGCTCGGGCCGTCGCCAGTTCGCTTGCCAGGTCGGCCACTCGCCGCCTCAAGTAGGCGAGCTCATGGCGCCGCTCGTTGCGCGCGCGGTTCGAGTCGTACGCTGGTCGTCTGGACGCCTTTCGGGTTCTGGACGGCTCAACGTTCGTGGGCAGTGGCGAGGCAGCGGGCGTTAGTACCTCTACCATGTCCAGTCTGCTCTTGTCCGCAGTGTCCGCGAAACTCTGGCCAGGCTCGTCCAGATCGGATCTGGACGAGCCTGACGTTCTTTGCCGCCCACGATCTGCCAGATCGTGGGCGGCAAAGAACGTGAAGAACTGGGTCGTGGGTGACGCCAGCGACTCGGCCGCGTCGTCGTCTGCGGGGAACGCCAGCAGCTGCATCGGCGCGTCAGCGTGTGAGACGTCGAGCGCGTCGATCTCGTCCAGCAGACGCTGCGTCGCCGCGTCGTCGTCCATGGCGTTTGCCGAATGGTGGTGGTCTCCGATCGCTGCCGCACTCGCATTAGCCTAGCTTTCCGAGACTCCATACTACACTCAAGTACACCCGTTCAGTATTCGATCGACTAATTAGCCTTAATTAGCTCTCGAATGCCGTGATACGTTTATTCATACAGTCCACTTCAACCGGGTCTTCCGTGGTATTAATACGCCCGCCGACTCTCTCGCCAGCCGCCACCTCGCCGTTCGTCCTCTGCGTCGCCACTGGTCGAGTGGGTCCCCAGGGTGCGCCCGCCGCTCGCTAGCAGCATGTTCTCAATCACTTGGTGGGCGGTCGCGACGCTCGCGTCGGCCCCCGTCAGCGCAAAGTCCGTGAGCTCGGCGACGATGTCGTCGCTCTCGTCCAGCGTGCTGCCAGCGCTAAACTCGGGCGTGATGACGTAGCACGTCTTGAGCACGCAGTGGTCGCGCGGGTCGCACGTCGTCGTCTTCTTGACGAGACAGTAGCCGTTCTCGCGAAAGTAGTACCCCGAGAAGGGCTTGCCGTCAAACTCGATTGGGTCAATGATGGACGTCCAGACAATCACGACACGGTCGGGCTCTTCGTACCGCCGCAGCACCTGCTTGAGCCGAAAGAGCGCCTTAATGTTGTTGGCGTAGAGCTCCAGTCCGAGGTTCTCGACGATCGTGTCGTCCGTCGTGCGCATCGTCTCCTCCCGCACGCGGTCGTAGTACTGGCGGAACGGCAGTTGGTTGTAGCTGGCAAAGTACTTCCACGCGGCCTGGCCCGTCGTGTCCATCGCGAACGGCAGCACGTTGTTGGCAAACACTTCGAGGAACACGCCGTTCTCGCCGCGCTGCATGCGCGCGTCGCGATGGGACGCCTCTAATGCTCCAATGCCCAGGCCGTCAAAGAGCCGCGTGATCTCCAGGTAGCACCCTTCGACGCGCAGCAGCAGCTCCTCAAAGATCGAGTGGTCCGAGTGCGTCGACGGCGAGCTCGCAAAGATGCGGCGCCGCTTGTCCGACACGGAGCCGTCCATACTCTATATGTATCCACAGCAAATGCCATCAGTCGGACCGACTCGTCCCCCAGTCATAGGACTATACAACACGAACCCGCATGGCGAAGCGCTTGTTGAGAATCTGCTCGAGCGACTTGGCAATCTTGATCTGCGCCTCCAGGACGGCCTTGAGCTGCGCGTTCTCGCGCTCGGCGCGACGGCGCTCGCGCCACTGGTGGCCGGCGATCTCTTCCCAGACCCACGGCGCCCCCGCTGCCTCTTGAGAATGGTGGAGGGATGCCGGTGAGGATGGTGACACGGCATGCGGGCGCGCGGCGGGCGTGTGGTCACTGACGCGCGAGCGCTTGCTCTTGGCATGCTCGAGCTCGTGCTCGAGCTCCACGGCTGTGCGGCGCAGCTGCAGGATCTCTTGGCGTCGCTCTTGACGCGCCTTGTTCGAGTTGTAGCTCGGTGGGCGCTTTGGTTTGGACGCCGCACGAGCGAGCGTCGTGGTCGTGGTCGTGGTCGTGGCTGTGCTTGGCGTGGTCGTGGTGGTCGTCATCATCGTGGTTTGTACCATCGTCGCCATTGCCTTTCTTTCTTCGGGTCCAATGGAGATATGCGTGACGGGGCGGACGATCCTGTAGAGTCCCTAATCGTACTGCTTTGCTTTTGCTTCAGTCCTCCTCGCGACGGACGGAATATGAAGGAAGGGGGAAGGAAGGAAGGCCATCTAAACGCTTTGGTGAGACGGAAGCTGAGTTTCAACCAATCACGGTCGTCTCATCAATTTGATGCGACGGCAAATCGAATGCCGTCACCGGCTCAGGTAGTCACTAAACCGCAGCGTTCGATAGAGAGTCTGTTGATGAATAGTGACATCTCGTTTAGGTCGTGTGGCTAATGTAGGCTAATCTAGACGGATCTGGTCGGAACACATACTTTTAGCCAATCATATCCCTCTCATCTAGTTGATGAGACGGCAAAATGACTGCCGTCACGTCAGGACCAATCACAGCGTCACTAAAGTGAGATTTAACGAGAGCCTCCTTTGTTGTCCACACGAGAGTGACACTGCGCAGAGCCACGAAGACACTTGTCTTTAACGTTGTGGCGGTTCCCCAGCTCTTCTGGCTGCGTGGCGTTGTCTCCTCCGCCAGGGATCGCACCGTACTGAACCGTATCATACTGGTATGGATGGTTCTGTTCTCAGGCCCAGGAAGGTCGCCATGCGGATAAACTATGGGTTGGAAACGGAGTAAACGTTTTGGTGATGTATCATACGCCGTTCGTCATTTTAACGTCCATTTGTGCATCTATGAGCTGTGACGCTGGATATGCTGCGGGCGATTCCCAGTGTGTAGTACTGTATACAGCGTAACCATATCGGATTCAACACGGCATCACTTAGAGGCCCCATGTCGACTACCCATTCTGAACTGAAGTGTCCACGCGAGGACAAATATCCGCTCCGACCACCCCACCAGCCACTGGCAACGCTATCCGGTCTGCCACTGCCACCGCCGACGCGGTCGCTCCTTGCGCTTCTCGGTGCGCTGTGGCACCCACGGCTTCTCTTCGACGCATAAAGTTTTGCTGACTCATGTTCGATCCGTACGATGCCGAGAACAACCAGCGGCAGATCTCCACGAACGTTGGTCTCACCGCGGCGCGTATCGTTACCTTCGTCGCCAGTTATTTGGGTGCAGGCGTTCGCACGAACTATGTGGACCACGAGACCGTCGTGCAGGCCGTCTCTTGCGCGGCACTCTGCATGGACGGCATCTTCGTGGCCATGTTGGTTATATTACAGAGTGTTTCTGCGGGCGGCGTGGACGGCGTCGCCCTAGTAATGGCTTATTGTGGTAAACGCCCGCAGCTTCCAGCTCTTTCATAATCAGGTTGGCCCGGCGCTGCACAAAGAGATGAGACTCGTGTTGCACCTGTTGTGTATAACTTGTTTAGCCATATCGAATTTGAAAGGATAATGGACCGATTCCCGTAGGCATTTAGCAGCCTTCCTAAAGCTAAAATTACGAGCTAAATCTTATTTTATCCCTCGGCACCCCCTCGCCAGATCGAAATCTTGGGAGGGGGTCGGACCCCCTCGCTAAATATTTAGCTTGCGTTAAACACTCGAAAACTGATACCCTGTCGAAAACGATCGACCTAATTTTCTTAGTTGTGAGACCCAGAGTTGGACTTCGACAGCAATGAGGCCATAGGGGCAACAAACAGCAGAAGCAACGGCGAGCGACGCTCGCGGGCGCTCGGCGGCAACAAGTAAGTCACCGCAGCAACACGCGAACAACTAGCGATGGCATACAAGTGTTCCGGGAAGTAATGAAGACAGCAGATGGGCGACAGCTCGGTGTCAACGCGTACAATTCCCGAGATTGGAGTTTTTACTTCATCATTACTCCACAAATCGCTGGGGCAGCGTTTTGGCGATTAAACGACTGCGACGAAGTGTGCCGATCTCGCGTGCTCTCTTGGAATCGCTGCTCGCCATCCAGTGCGAGACACATGGCCATTTATACCTGGGCATCTGAAAAGTTTGCGGTCCAGCTCATCTTCCCAGTCGTCTTCGTCGTCGCTCGGCAAAGTGGACTGAGATATGATGCCCTTGTGATGGGATAATCTGGCGACGCTAAATCACAAGTTTTCAGCGGGAATTGTCCAGCTGCTAAATATTAGGCAGAAAACTTTAGGAAGGCTGCAAAATGCCTACGGGAGTCGGTCCAATCATCCTCTAGCGCCTCCAACAATTCAGGTCGCCCGTTGAACCGGTTCGAGGGGTGACTGCACGGGCAGATACGACTGCGCGGCGGTGTCTCCTCCCTGCTCGAGGTCCCCCTTGGTATCAACGCCATAATCGGCCGGCAGCGGATGGGAGCGCGGGTTGAACATGAGGTACACGGCGATCTGCGCGATCCCCATACTGAGCGTAAACACGTTTGGTCCAAAGAGGAACCAGTCATTGGCCAGGAGACTGTAAATGACCCAGATCGTACTGTTGACGGCACCGACCGAGACCATGAAGATGGGGATGAATACGCCGCAGCGGTACTTCCACACTTTGCCGATATTCTCGAACGGCGAGACGTACAAAAGCACCGAGGCCGTGATGCCAATGAACCCCATGGTCGAAACCACGGCCTCGTGGGCTTGACCCGTGTACCCCAGCTCACCCAGCACAGCGTAGGTCGTGGTGATAGTGATCACAACGGCGCACGCGGCAAGGATCTTGTGGGCGTACGCGCGGTTGCGTGTGTAGCGGTAGTAGAACGAGAGGTACGTGAGCGAGACGGCGTCGCCAAAGAGAAAACACGCAAAGAGCGGCACCCAGTTGCGGTCGAGGTACCCGTACATCATCCTATTAAATGAGAAGGAACTTCGTGTAAAACAATCACCCGTATAGCGAGGAAATGGTCCAATGAAACGAACCAGAGGTGGCAGTTGACGAGCATCGTGGCAAACGGCGTGATCGGCGCGTGGCCCGTGGATTTGGCCTTGTGGATACCAACGACACTCGGAACGAGGCTTAGGATCATGAGCGTCGAGCCACAGGACGAGAGGACTTGGAAGAGGTGAACGAGCCAGCCCATGGCGTACTGGACTGGAGTGCCTGGGGAGAGAAAGAGAAGACGGGGGACCGAGATGGCAGATTGGAGACTGATGATCGTTATGACGGTCTCCACACAAGCACAAACTGGTCGAGAATCCTCTGCCGATCGAGCCATCACATCGGCGCTAAATGAACAGAGTCTCGTACGTGGCTGGCTATGGCGTGACTCGATAACGGACCCCAGTAAAGGTATCCATTTACGAGACACTGGAATAGGTTAATCCGCCCGCCGTCTCATCAAAGTGGCTGACGGCAAGAGATTTCACTTCAACATGGAGACGGCGGGCGAGACTATCCGCACATGTCCGTAGCACCACCCTGGCGACCTTTCGGTGGACTACTGTACATGCCTCCACTGTGGAGGGGCCTTCGCTGATACAGTACCCGACTCGTCTAATCAGGTGATATGACGACAGCAGTACCAACTCGTCTAATCACTGGATACGACGGCACCGTGCTGCTTGGAGCGTGAGTGAAGGTCAACGTGCTTCAGACTTCAGTGTCGCTTCGACTCGCCCAGTACTTTTGGCTGCGCAATCACCTCAACAGCATTTCCATTCTGTGAATAGAGAGGGATTCACAGTGTCGTAAAGCGTTGGTACTGTATTTAATTAGCAACTGGAGGGACTAATCCTTTCTCAAGTCGCTCGTCCCCATCACTCGAGGAGACACTCCTACAGTAAATGAAGGAGAAGAACAATGATCACGCGCGGTCTACTCGTATGCTTACTGGATTGAAAACAGTCCCGAGGCCACGACCCTCTTCATCACGTAACGGCGGCCGTGCTTATCGGACGACCATGGGCGTTGGTCTCGCTGACGGAGGTGAAACCCCTCAGCAGCTTGCATTCTCCAATCTCCTCTGCTCTCGGCACTTGAAACCAACGCACCCATGGACGCCCCTCCTGCACCATCAGCCGCAGCCTCCTCCGACGCACAGCCAGTCGCTGCTGCTGGTCTGCTGCGTGCACTGTGTACTGAAACGACGCTGGCACCGAAGAATCAGTCGCAGTCCGCGCGTGTGCTCTCATCACTCCATCGCATCGCGTCTGTCACCATCCCTGAAGTCGTGAAAGAAGGCGGCCACCGCTTCTTCGTCGTCGATATCCGCATGGGCGGTAAACTGCCCCAGGGTCTCACCAAGCCATCCAACACTAATAGTACTACTGCCAGCGAGAGTAATACGGGGAGTGGATCGCCTCTGGCCGCATCGTTGGGAATACAGGACGTGCAGACCAGGCGTCGCTTCGTGGAGTTCTCCAACCTGCGCCATGAACTGTACTACCACGCAAACGCCGGCCACCGCCACCACGCGCAGCCGTGCGCGTTCTGCGCGCGTGTCCTCGATGTGCTCTCCCACGCCGCAACGCAGCCACGGCTGCACTCACTGCTCTTGCACAGTACGGGCTCGCTTCGCCAGCAGCTCGAGGACTTTCTGAACCTTGTGGTGCAGCTCGCCACTCAGGCGAAGGACCGTGGCGATGCTAGCAGCCGCTGGTGCGAAGGTCGCGAGATGGTGCCGCTTTTGGTCAAGCAGTTTCTGTTGGGCGACGACGGAGAGACCGACGCGAGTGATGCGAGCACGAGTACTGCACGACCGACGGGCTGGGCGTACACGACGGCTTGGGCCGCGTGAGCGAGCGAGTGATGCTCGACAAGCAGAAACACATTGCATAGTATTACTATCACTTCGTATTATTCAGCTTCTCCCAGAGTTTCTATACGTTTAGCAGTTCTGAGAGAGAGAGACAGCATACTGCGGTCTCACAACAGCCACGCCCTCTGTCCTTCACAAAATCTTTCACGCCGTCGGTCTCCTCGGGCGTGTCGCCTTGATATCCGCGTGGGTCGAGAAGGAGAGCAGGGGGATTAGGCGCGGCTCAGCGCGGTGCAAATGACCCAGGTCGTGAGGCTGGATCCACATGATAGGCACGGGATGTGGGCTATGGCTTGTGGATGTCGTAGACCGTGGACACGGGGCTCAACATTGTGCAGGTCACGCGGAAGAGATCGATGGGAGAGTCATGGCAGGCTGTAGAGGCTTGGTTTTGGTGTGGTGGCGAGCGAATCTGAGAACGAGACGTCAGTACTTTTGTCTCCCTACTGCGGAGACGATCGAACAAATTTACTGGACACGGCATCGGACATCAGTCGATGGCTGTTCGTGTGCGTGCAGTTGGAGAAATGGCCGCTTTTCCATGACCCGCGAGTGAGTGAACGAGACATCTAACGTACTTATCGCGACTCCAGAGCCAAAATGGCTGCGAATCCATTTCATGAAAGAAGGCTGTCGCCCTGGGGCCTTTTACGAGTATTTACAGAGTGCATGTGTAAATACTCGTGACTGGACTGTGGGATCTCCATCATCTCATCATGCCGTCTCAACAAACCATTTCAGCCAATCACATGGCCACAAGCGATCTGTGGATGAGAAGGCAGAGCGATGGATGAGATGGATGAGAGCCACTTCGATTGATTTGCCTTCATCGTGTGAACCCTCATTCCTCAAGTCTTCTTCTCCCCACTCAGTCAACACACCCATGGCGACCCAGGCAACGCCCCTCCCGTCACTGCACCCAGAGACGCCGCTTGCCCCGCAGAACCTCACGCAGCGCTCGCGGCTGCTGGCGGCGCTGGGCCGTGTCACGAGCGTCCGCGTCCCGACCAGCGTCAAGCAAGACGGCCACCGCTTCTACGTCGTCGAGGTCACGACCCCGCGTCTCCACGCTGTGGCGCCGCCGCCCATGCAGTATCGCTTTGCCGACTTTGTCAACCTCCGCGATGAGCTGTCGTACCACATTCGCAGGGGCCACCGCGACCAGAAGCGGCCGTGTGCCTTCTGCCTCCACGCGCGGGACACACTCGCGCACGCGGCGTCGCTGCCACGTCTCCACCAGCTCGTGTTTGCCGATCCCGACGCGATCTGCCGCGCCATCGAAGGCTTCCTCAACACAGCGCTACAGCTCGCCCAGTCTGTGAAGCACCACCTCGGGCTCGCGTGGTGTCCCGGCCAGGGCATGGTGCCGCTGCTCGTCAAGCGGTTTCTCTTGGGCAAGGGCGGATGCGAGGAGCACGACGCGAGCGTGTCGCCGCGGTCAGCGAGCGCCTGCCGCGTGGACCCGTTCCGACCAGCGGCGTCCGTGGGACTGGCCTTTTCGTAGGAAATGCACCGTACGATCTCTGTGTTCAGTGGCTCGATTCGTCATGCAAGCCGTTAGCGGCGTGAGGGGCGAGAGCAACATGTAGTGTCTTATATATTCTGGTTGGTGAGGAAGCCAAACTTGATTCTATTATGTCGATCGTGCTGAAGGCAGGCAGAGACATACCCAGACTATAGCAGAAGGGTTGGAAAATTCGGCCAGCACTCAAATGACAAAACGTGATCACTGCATGCCCGGAAACAGTAGTAGGCGGCCACCATCCGTATACCCACTGTGTCAAAGTTGGTAGATTACCCAATCGCATCTATGTATCAGCTGATGTCTCAGCCTCAGCGAGCACCAACGAAGTTGAAGTCGTCGCTTGCGTGATCAGGAAACTCGGTCGTGAGCCACGATGGAGTACCTCTGGGCGGAGAGCGCATCACACGACGGCGTCGTGGCGTGCGCTCTCCTTTTCCGTAAGCTGGCCGCTGTCCACGAGCGCTCAGCGCTGAAAGCCCATATGTGACAGGGCAATGAAGAAACCGTTGAGCAGCTCCGGCAGACTGTTGAGAGTAAAGCCACGAGAGGGTCCATTTAAGTACGAACATGTCTCGAGCCACGGCTCGCATGATTTGGTCTCACATGAGCTCTTTCAGTCCATGATTCCATAAACCTACTAATTAAACAGACCAGATGTGACTGCATATGGCTGTCATTAGATACACATGTTGGCACTTGTGTACCTATTTTGTCAGCCACTGGATCTCGCTGTTGAGACACGTAAACAGGCCAGCGAACGCGATCGCGATGAGTCTGAGCCGGGGCAATGCGTCGGCTCTTCCCCACTCGATTCAAACGGGGATGGAAGCCACATTCCCCAATCTGCTTTGTCAGCGCCACCGCCACTCATTCCACTGCCATGGTTGCCTTCGTCACCATCTCCCGTGTGCTCGCTACGCTGTCGTCGCTGGTGATGCTCTCGAGTCCGATGCCGTCGATCGTCCGTGCGCACCGCAACAAATCCACGGGCTTTGGGTCCATCGTGCCGCTCGTGTCGATGGTCCTTAACGTCCAACTACTGTGAGTGTTGACTGGCAGATATCTGCCATGCCATGGCTTTACTGACACGCCTCCTTGTCCTGCAGAATGATCTTTGGCTACCTCTCGGAGCAATACTTTCCCGTGTTCTCCACGTTTGTCGTCGGCGAGGTCCTCTGCCTCATCTACACCGTCATCTTTTACTACTACTCCCATGAAAAGTCCAAGGCCCACAAGGTCTTTTTGCTCTACGGCATCCCGTACGTCGCGCTCTCGACCTACGCCCTTCTCGGCGGCCTTGGCGTCACGCACCAGACGCGCCACGAGGTCGGCAACATTGTTGGCTACTTCAGCATCGTCACGGGCATCATCGTCTTCTCGTCGCCGCTCGAGAAAGTCGGCCCCGTGCTCAAGCACCGCTCGGCCGTCTTCTTCAACATCCACATGATCTACGCCGGCACGGTCAACAACCTCATGTGGGTCATCTACAGTTCGCTCACGCAGCACTGGATCATCTTTGCACCGAACGCGTTCTCGCTCGTCTCGGGGTGTTTCCAGATCACGCTCTACTGGATCTTCCACCCGAGCACGCACCCCATGCCGGTGTTGCCGAGTGCGTCCGCCGCAATGATGGTCGCGCCCGCTGGTGGCGAGGCCGCGACCGCCACCAAGCTCGAGGAGACCGACGAGGACGAGCCGTCCGCCGACGACGTGGCCTACGAGTGCGTCGTCGCGATTGACGACACGGAGAAGGAGGACGACGACTCCGTGCGCTTCGTGGCACTTGCGTCGCCCCACGCAAGCCACACGACCGTGTGACTTGAACCCATAGACCCTCACAGTGCATTTATTACCAAACCCTCAAAGTATAATGTTTCTATGAACTCTGCGACAGAAAAACTGGCGTTGCTGCTGCTGCTTGGCCACAACTGGATAGCCAGCCTACCAAGCGCACTTGGCAGGTCCAGGGAGCCCACACTGTTGATGGAGACGGTTCAAGAGCACACGAGCGTCGATTTACTTTTATCAATACATGATTATCCAAGTAGTACCACTGCAAAGGTAGCAGACGTGCGTTATTTTACGAATGCTGGAGCGGCTCGAGCGGTGACTTGACGAGCGCATACTCGGCTCCCGTCGGCTTGGGGGACGGAGCGACGCCACGCTCCAGGTCGGTCGCCTCGCTGGTCTCGGACTGCACCAGCGGGTGCGTGCTCGGGTGAAAGATCCAGTAGAGAGCGATCTGCACGAGGCCCATGAAGCCGCAGAAGGCGTTGGGCGCGAAAATGATCCACTGGCTGACCAGCGAACTGTAGAGAACCCACGCGAGATTGTTGAGCGTGCCGGCAAAGATCATGTGGATGTTGAGAAAGGCGGCCGACCGGTGCTTGAGCACGAGGCCCACGCGTTCCATGGGCGACGAGTAGTAGACGGCAGCCGTGGCGAACGTGCAGTAGCCCATGGTCTGGCCCGCGCCGTGGCGTGTTTGGCCTGTGACGCCGTAGCCGCTCAGGAACGCGTAGACAGTCCCGAGTACAACAGCGGTGCCAAAGATGAGGAAGACGCGATGGGCCTTGGCCTTCTCGTGGGTGTACCGATAGAAGATGGCAATGTAAGTCAAGGCCATGAGATCGCCCGCCACAAAGGTCGAAAAGACGGGAAAGTACTGCTCCGAGAGGTACCCGAATAGGACTCTTTCATAGTGAATAGACAGGGGAGTGAGTGGGGTGGACGCCAGCAGAAGTCTACGTATAATACTGGGACTCACATGAAGTGGGAGTTGGTGAACAAAGCGACGAGCGGCACGATGGAGCCGAGGCCCGTGGATTTGGTGCGAAGGACCTGGACGATGGACGGTATCGGACTGCCCAACATCACGAGCGCCGTGCACGTCGTGATCACGCGGAGGATCGAGAGGAAGACCGTCATGTGGAGATGCGTTCGCGTGGGAGGAAATTGCTGAATGAGGATACCAAGTGGTTCATCACGGCCGCTGAGATACGTACATACATACGCACTGGGATTATGTCCATAATCAAACATCAAGCGTGAGGTGCGATTACTCCTGCTTTATTATCAGCCTGGCATTCTTTTTCGGGGAGCATCCCTCTCATCAATAGTTTCTGGAGGCGGACATGCACAATGCGTATCACAAGCAGTTTTATCCAATGGTCACATTATACTGCACAGCGCATCGCTCTTGCTGGCCTTTTTTTCGAGTCACTTGCGTGCGCAGCAAGGTACAGTACATGTATGAGCAAGGTCCAATGAGCGGGGCGCACGTAAAGTGTGCTTCTTCTGATCGCGAGGCCGCTCCCTCTTCACGTGCCACGTCCTCCTCCTCGCTGCCATCCTCCGGCGAGTCGTTCGTCGCTCATACGTATAGATACTGTCTCCACGCTCATGATGTGGGGATGAAAGTCTCATCCTAACTGCTCTCGCTCCAGATCCTTTGCGATACTGTCGGCCAGCTTTCGGCTCAGGCTCAATTCATTCTTTTTGCGTCTCCCGCGAGCTTGCAGCGACTGGTCCCACATCGCCAATTGTGTTTCTCTCAGGTGCTTTTGGGAATTTCTGGCGGAGTGAATACTGCGCTGTTAGGCAACGGATGGAGAGAGCGGATCCGCGGCGGGGCAGCAGCGCAAGGGATGCCCACAAGCCCGATTTGCGCATGTGAATTGCCTCTCCAAAAGTCTCTGTTTGTCCAGAGTGAGAGGGCACGATGTCATAGAAAGTTGTTGGCTGGGGTGTCGAGCTGAAAGGCAAACTCGCTTGTGCTGTTCTACGAGGTCAGTCTCCTACATTAAATAGTACTGTAGTAGTATACAGTACCATTGGGAGAGCCTCCTGGAGGGAGACAGGTTGGCTCAGTCAAGCCATAATACCACCGAAATGGCCCATTCCATACACTGCCCGGGCAAACGTGCGTCGAGATAGAGGCCATGAGACAAGACCATTTCAACCATTGAGCACATAGCGGCTATTTTCTCTCTATACATACTTTAATTCAGTAATGTTACAGCGTTGTCATGCTTAGTAGATGGTGACATGTTTAGTAGATGGCGAATTCTTCTCAGCGCTTCTCCCCCCAAGAACCGGGAAGTGCCCCAATGCGATGAGGGTCCCGTCTTCAGTTGGTCGGCTTGGTTGGCTGCGGAGGATACGCCCGCAACGGCTCGAGTGGCGACTCGAGCGCCATGAACGCGGGGCTGTCGGGACGACCGGCGGCAAACGACTTGGCGCGCGTCTTGTCCGCCAGCTCCCCCAGTTCAACGTCCACGACCACGTCGTCCATCGGCTGGATATCGCCGGGCATAGGTCCGTCGTACGGGTGCGTACTCGGGTGGTAGATCCAGTAGAGCGAGATCTGGATGAGCCCCATGCAGCAGCAGAAGACATTGGGCGCGAACACGAGCCACTGCTGCGTGAGCGTCGTGTAGACGATCCACGTCGAATTGTTAAACGTGCCGGCGCAGACCATGTGGATGTTGATGAAGACGCCCGACTTGTGCTTGAGCACCAGGGCGACTTTTTCAAAGGGCGACGAGTAGAGCAGGAGGTTCGTGAGGATGCCAAAGACGCCAAACACGTTGCCGACTTGTTGGCGCGGCTGGTGCGTGACGCCAAAGCCGCCGAGAAAGCCGTAGAGCGTGAGCAGCACGAGCGCGGGCCCCGCCACGGAGAAGACGCGGTGCGACTTGCGTTTCTCAGGCGAGTAGATGTAGAAGATAGTAATGTACGTCACGCAGAGAATGTCGCCCACGATGAAGGTGGAGAAAATGGGGAAGTAGTGCTTTGTGAGGTAGCCGTAGAAGACACTGGGGGGGGGGGGGGGGG
>JAADVZ010000808.1:0-14315 GCA_023335925.1 Pythium phragmitis | reverse complement strand
GGAGAGACCAACTATTTTGCTCTTGAGGGCAACGTACGCGTTGTGGGAGTTCATGAGCAGGGACACGAGCGGCACGATGGACGCGACGCCCGTGCTCTTGGTCTTCCAGACGTTCCAGATGGTCGGGATCGGGCTCAGCAGCATGAGCGTCGAGGTGCAGGCTGCCAGGACGCGGTAGATCTCGAGCGCGATGGACATGATCAGTTTGTGCGTTGGGGCGTGTGGTCCATGGGACGCACGTTGAGGAATGAAGCTTTTGAGGCAGGAACGAGGAAAAGGGAGATGAGATCCGTCTTATTTGCTTATTGACTGAAGGTGACCGGCGAAAGAAAGCGAAAGGGCGCCAAAGCGGTGGCTCTCCAGCGATGTGCTGGCGGTTGAGTGTCGCACTGAATTGTACAATGTAAATCAGTAATCCCGTGGAGATGATGGTGATCCTGTAGCCGATGATATACTGTAATATAGTAACTGCAGATCTTCAGATCTTGTCATCACGGTGGGGCCTTACCATGGCGCAAACGCCTGCCATCCAATCACATCTTCAGAGGCATTTTCCTGTGGGGGCCGCACCGTCCGCTGATGGACTGATTGAAGTGATGACGTCATCACATCTGAGACCGAAAATGTAGCCAACAAAACATTCAGTCCTAGCGTATCAGATATGAGTGATGGTCGCCTGTCCGATCACAAGTCGCAGATACTTCGACTAGCGGCGTTGACTGGATGTCAGAGAAAAGAACTCGCCTTTCCTATCTACTGACTGGCGCGCTCGCACAGCTGAGGACTCAGCGGCAGCGTCTTGGAGTCCAACGCTTCAAGCGTCATCACAATGGGGCTGTCGGGACGCACGACGACGACCGACTCGGCACGGATTTTGGGCGTCACCGTCATTGCCATCCAGTCCACGTCCACTTCATGGGCCGGTACTGTTGCCGTGGTCGGTAAGAGGTCCGGGGTCGGTCCGTCGTACGGGTGCGTACTCGGATGGAACACAAAGTAGAGCACGAGTTGGATCCAGCCCATGGTGGCGCACAAGGCGTTGGGGATTAAAATGATCCACTGGTGCGTGAGCGACGTGTAGACGATCCAGACGGTATTGTTGAAGGTGCCGGCGCAGACCATGTGGAAATTGATAAATACGGCCGACTTGTGCTGCAGCACGAGCGCGACCTTTTCAAACGGCGACGCGTACAGCACCAGGTTGGTCACGATAGCGACGTAGGCCGGCAGATGGCTGACTTGGTGGCGAGTCTGGCCCGTGACACCGAAGCCGCCCAGAATGGCGTAGATGGTGAGAAGAGCGAGCGGGATGCCAGCGAGCAAAAAGGCGCGATGGGCCTTGCGTTTCTCGTGGGAGTAGAGATAGAAGACTGCGATGTAGATGACGCCAAGCACGTCGCCCAGCATGAACGTGGCAAAGATAGGGAAGTAGTGTTCCCCGAGGTATCCGTAGAGGACGCTATTGGCAGTGATAACAATAGGTGAGCATTCTTATACCAAGTTAAGCAGGTGACAATGCGAAGGCACGTACTAGTTGTGGGAGTTGGCAAACATGGTCACGAGTGGCACAATGGACGCGACGCCCGTGTTCTTGGTCTTCCACACACCCCAGATCATCGGGATCGGGCTCAGCAGCATGACTGTCGACGTGCAGGCCGCCAGTGCGCGGAAGATATCAATGGTGACGGTCATGGCGATAGGAGCAGTGGGGTTTGGGCGGCAAGCGCAAGAATGACTCGAACTCCATCGGCTTCACAAGGTCAAATCGTGGTGGTCGTGGTGTGGGGGGCAGAGCGACACAAGAAAAAGATCTGAGACGACGCAGTGTATGTGGTGCGCGGCTCCATGCGACCAAGCACGCGAGTCAGTTGCCAAACAACAAGTACTCACCCACCATTTGTTAGTACGCACGTGTATTCTCAGGCGGTTTTCGTTTCCTTTGGGTGACAGCTCTGCCATCCCATCACGTGCAATCGCCTGCAATTGTCAAGTGTACTCAGGACTGTACTTGATTGTGCATGGCGCGTCTCAGCATAAAGTGTCAACCATGAGACATGGCTCGAACGACAGTACGTGGTGGTCTCCCATTGGCTCCGTTCGCTAAATAACTTTGTCAGAATATGTATATGCTGGTGGGCTCTGGACTTGAGACAGCTGCCAGGCTTTAACGGCATCAGCGTGACTCATAACTTCAGTCGGGCTGAAGTTGCCTGCACCACGTCGTCGACGCCGACGAGTAGAGACCAGCTGCAGCGTCCCTCCAGGTGAACGCCCACGATCGTACATCGTTGCCTGGGGGGGGCATGTCTCACCGTTGGTGGTGGTGGATCTGATGCATGATGCCAGCTGAGGAAGAATCTCAAAACCGGTCGGCTTTAGCCTAATTATAATTTCAAGAGCATCTCCACCCGCCCCTTGAACTTAAACAGATCATCACCCGTTTCATAGTTTATGTCTCCCGCCCGACAGGCCAACAGTCAAACGGCAAATAAAGTCACTCCGGCAAGCTGGGCATAGTCTTGCTCGTTGCTGCATACTCAGACATCTCTGATAAATTGTCAGCTATGTCTGAGTGTCGTTAGATCGATACTGGACCGATTCCCGAAGGCATTTAGCAGCCTTCCTAAAGTTCTCTGCCGAATATTTAGCATTTCGACAATTCCCGCTGAATATTTGCGATTTAGCGTCGCCAGATTTTCCCGCCATAAGGGCACCACATCTCAGAGGCTTCCACTTGGCCGAGCGACGAGTAAGACGACTGGAAGATGAGCTGGAGCACGAACTCTTTAGATGCGCGGGTAAAAATGGCGATTTGTCTCGCACTGGACGGCGAGCAGCGATTCCAAGAGAGCCCGCGAGATCAGCACAGATTCGCCGCAGTCGCTAAATTCCCAATATATCACCCCAGCGACTTGTCAAGTAATTTTCAGAAGTGAAAACCTCATTGTACCCGTTGGCACCGAGCTTTCGTCCACCTCCTGTCTTCATTTCCTGGATCACTTGTATATATTATCGTCATTTGTTCGCGTGTTGCCGTGCTACCACGTACTCGTTGCCGCTGACCGTTGCTTCAGCAGTAAGTTCCTTCGTTGCCAACTCCGGAACCTCCAACTGAGACATTTTGTATGATCGTTTTCGACAGGTTATAAAATTTAGAGTGTTTAGCGCAGGCTAAATATCTAGGGAGGGGGTTTCGAGCCCCTCCCTAGATATCAATCTGGGGAGGGGGTGTAGAGGGGTTAGATAAGATTTAGCTCGGAGTTTTAGCTTTAGGAAGGCTGCTAAATGTTTACGGGAATCGGCCCACATGGTATTTTTTAATACCACCAATCTCCAGTCAGATGTGTACGAAGGAGATGCAAGCAAGTCATCAAAGCCGTTCTGGGGCGTCTACATTGCCTGTTGTATAGATTAATCGCTCGAAGGAAATGGATGGGAGAATAATCGAAAAAATCGGAAGAACAGAGAAACGGGATATTCAGCTCGGGCAGATAACGTTATGAACAGTTCAAATACCAAAGCTTTATGGCACAAGCCATTATAGCGTCTCTCTACACACCCTTTGGCACAGGTGCGAGTGGCGACGCGAGAGGCACAAAGCACGGACTCGTAGTCTTCGTGGGCTTGTCGTGGGTGTCGGCGGCCAATTCCATTTCGAGATCCCTCTCCTCCTCCTCTTGAAGCGGGTGCGTGGGCGGGTAAAAGACAAAGTAGAGCGCGATCTGGAGCACACCAAACACGCACGAGAGGCAGTTGGGCGCGAAGATGAGCCACTCGCCCGTGAGCGCACCGTAGCAGACCCACATGAGATTGTTGGTCGTGCCCGCGGCGATCATGTGGATGGGCAAGAACACGGCCGAGCGGTGCTCGAGCACGTCGCGGATCCTCTCAAGCGGCGCCGCATAGAGGAGCAGTGCCGCGAGGATACTGTAGTAGCCCACAAAGTTACCCACGACGCGCCGCGTCTGGCCAGTAAGACCGTACCCGCCAAGGAGCGAGTAGATTGAGACGAGAAGCAGTGGAATGCCGACAGCGGCGATGACGCGACGCGCGCGCTGCTTGTCCTGAGTGTGTCTATAGAATGTGACGACGTACACGAAGGAGAAGAGATCCCCAATGACGAACGTAGAGAAGACCGGAAAATACTGTTTGGTGAGGTAGCCAAACATCATGCTGCGAAAGATCGAGATGTAAGTATGCGGTCAAGCAATAGAGAGAGGAATTCGTAACGTACACGACGTGGCAGTTGCCAAACATTGCGACGAGCGGCAGAATGGACGCGACACCCGTGGTTTTGGTCTTGTGGATCTTGAGCACCATCGGGATCGGACTCAGGATCATCGTGAGCGACGTGCAGGACGCGAGCACGCGGAAGATGTTGATCGCGACCGTCATGGGAAGTGGTACTGTCTCCACGACTGCAGAAAATGAAGAATGATACTTTGCGTGAGAACAGTGAGACGGCTTGCACCCCTCGACCGTCGAGGTACAAGCCGTCAGTCAAGCCACGGCAGGGGTGCATGCAGCCATTCAAGAGCGATAATCGGCATAATCACCTGCGACGGTCCAAAGTGATGACTCCAAAACGTATCCACTTGTTCACAGGAGATATACTTAACTAATTTAAATCATTTTGTGCGCTGCGCACTCTCCCCTTTCGTACCTCGGAGTACTTTGCAATATGTACTTATTTAGTTATTTTTGTTTTTACGTTCAGTACGTAAAGGAGAACTAATTGAGCACTGTACGTTATCAAGACGACGTCCTTGGGATAATCACTTGCGACGCTAAAAATGATGATGCAAATCTACTATACCGCAAAATGCTGTACAGGTAGTGACACATTTATTATAAGAGGTACCTAATGGTACTTCAGCTGTAATAGACTCGAGATTTTAACAGTATTCATTCATAAAGGTTTTTAGACCTGTCGGATCTTTTAGCATTTTGCGGTAATATCCCTAATAATCTGAACCTGCCTATTACGCAGGTTGTGTTGAGAGCTCACTTACTGGTACCTCATCCTTCAAAGCAGTTTAAATTTTAGCTGTTCTTCGACGGCAGGCCCACGCGATCATCGTCGAGGCCGACAACGACGCTCTCCATCCACGGGTCGTCTGGAGCGCGAGCGGCTAAGTGACAATGACCAACATCCAGGCAGCATACCTCGGGGTCATTGCCGGCCTTTGGGAGGCGCGTGATCGAGGGTGGGACCTCAAAGTTATCGGGGATAGTGCCCTCGCTCTCCATCAGCTCAGCCAGTACCAAGCGGCACGCTCCAACCTTTGAATAGCGAGGCCCGTCGCCTCGCTGATGAGGGTCTCCTCTACCCTCATCAGCGAGGCGACGGGCCTCGCTATTCTCTCGGATATACTGTAGAGATCGTTAAACGCATTTCAATAGGTCCCAATGATAACAACAACAGCTAATAATCTAGTCGTTTCGATTTCTTCTTTTGATCTAGTACCTAGTACTGTAGTATACGTTGTTATGACTGCCTCAGTCCAGAACAGTTCACTTGGGCGGTTCGAGCGCCGGCGACGCGACTGGCACATAGCACACTGGGCTCTGGATCTTCCCTTTGACGACGACATGGGGACCACGAGGCGAACCGCCCACCTCCAGGTCCACGTCGACGCCGTTCGTATCATCGTGACCGGGGATCGGTCCGTTGTACGGATGGGTACTTGGGTGGAAGATCGTGTAGAGACAGATTTGCACGCAGCCCATGGTGCAGCAAAAGACGTTGGGCGCAAAAATGACCCACTGCCTGGTCAAGTAGCCATAGACGATCCACATCGAGTTGTTGAAGGTGCCGGCGCAGACCATGTGGATATTGAGGAAGACGGCCGACTTGTGCTTGAGCACCATGGCGACTTTTTCAAAGGGCGACGAGTAGAGAATGACGGTCGCGACGATGCCCATGTAGGCGTCGGTCTGGCCCACGTCGTACGGCGTCTGGTTGGTCACGCCGTAGCCGCCGAGAAACGAGTAGATCGTGATGAGCAAGTTGGGGATGCCAAAGAGCAGGAAGACGCGATGCGCCTTGGCCTTTTCATGCGAGAACTGGTAGAAGATGGCAATATACGTGAGGCACAAAATGTCGCCCACGACAAACGTCGAAAAGACGGGAAAGTAGAGCTCGCAGAGGTAGCCGAACATCATGGCAATGTGGCAGTTGGTGAACATGGAGACGAGCGGCACGATGGAGCCGACGCCCGTGGTCTTGTCACGGAGCGTCTTGCGGATGGACGGGATCGGGCTCAGGATCATCATGGTCGACGTGCACGCGGCGACGACGCGAAAGAATTGCAGCGCGAAGCCCATGGTAATGCGTGGGATGGGGAGCGAGGGAATTGGCGAATGAGGCCCATGTGAGACTGAGCACGAAGGAGGCGGTCCAAGGCCAGGTGGGACACAAACTCTGGATACGTCCGCTCCATGAACGATTCTCGACCATTCAGTTCCAGCAGCAATCAGCTAAGTAAGTGGATTGAGTAATCATTCCATGCATGAACGTGCCATCAATCAAGTGGTGGGTCCGACCAGCCGATCGTATCCACTCGTTTTAGTTATGTTAGTGACAGCTGGTTAGATGATGCAAACGCACCTCGCTGGTGTAATCTGCGTATCACAGTGAAGGTTGTTTATGTACAGTCAGGTCTGGAGATATATTTTGCATAGAGGCGCATGTACTAATACATGATGTAGCGTTCCATCCTGCCATTGTACATAGTACAGTACTGAGTTCGTCGACGCCTCAGTCTCTTGGACGCGCCATGACTTCCTGCTTGGCGCTTTGATTCACGTCTAGGGTTTAGCCTTGCTGAAGAGCGCTGTATCCATTGGCATGACTGCACTGCGCGCGAACGTGTTTCACAAGGTCCTCAAACGGAATAGTGTAGAACGGACTACGGTTCCCAAGTGAACCGTTCGAAAGTATCAATCACCACACCTTTCAAGGGCAAAACACTATTATAGCAGTGATCTCAGTTGATGGATTCCAAACTGAGTCGGTGCACGCAAAGCGCGAGCATTTGCACATACAGGTTTTGTACGTTTCGGGAGAGGTGTACAGTAGGTGGGAGTCCCCCCATAGTGCACGCTGAACCAAGCCGAGCATCTTGGCTTCATCGCCGGCCTCCGCGAAGTCCTTGCCCACGGCTGGGAGCCAGAAGTCATCGGGGACAGCGCCCTCGTCATCGGGCAACTTCGACAATATCGTCCGCCTCAGAGCGCCGTACTCTGGCCCTTGTACAGCGAGGCCCGTTGCCTCGCAGATGCGACCCGAGTCATGTGCAGACAGCTTACCCCAGAAGCTGGCCGCACACAGCCGACATCGACACTCTCCTGTCGTCCGACATACAAGAATGGCGCGCGCGCCGGCTCCTGCGCCAGGCGATCGTCCTCGGATATATAGAGATCGTTCATTGCATTCCACTAGACCTCACTGAAACACCATAGTGCACGCTGAGGTCAATTCTCAGGCGGCGCATTCCCGGCATGAAGATCCGTGTCCTTGGTTACAGTCGTGGGGTCATGTGAAGTCCTCGCAGACAAGTGGTCGCTGTGAGGAGCGGTAATGGGCCAATGCCATGTCCATCAGAGGCTGTCGAAATCACGACTCAACTGACACTGGGTACTCTCAGGTAGATCTGAGCGTGAGTCAGGCAGGGCCTAAGAAAGCACGGAGTCCAGGGAGGACTCATTTTGCAGACCCCAAGCTGCTAGTGGTCTCAGAGAGGCACATACATTACTGTACTGCCAAACGCGGGTAACAGTAACAGTAATTTTTAGTTATCAAATTCAAGATTTCACAATTCGGGAACACTCCTCGGTCGCCCACAGCCCATGGCGGTGTGGTTCTTCTCAAGCGGCACACATGAGCGGCGTGCGCTCGTCTCTCGCTGCCAAGCTGTGAGTGTTGAGCAGTTCCTTCCCCACGGCGCCGTAGCTTCGTGACGGCGCGATCCCCACGAGCGCTCTGCCCACATACACAGCAAACAAACCCCAGTCCCCCCACAGCGGTCTCCCTGAGCGTTACTCTCCGATAGACGGTTGTATTACGATACACAAGATACTTACACTTGCGACCTGGCCAGCGGCGGCGACTGCACTGGCACAAAGCACGGACTCTCCACCACCTGAATCGCCTTGTGCGGCTTCGTGACCGCAGCGGCCTCCAGGTCGTCGGTCTGCACGAGTGGGTGCGACCGCGGGTGGAAGACGAGGTACACGACGATCTGCGCGCAGCCCATGACAAAGCAGAAGGCGTTGGGCGCCAAAATGATCCACTCGCTCACGAGCGCGGCGTAGACGAGCCACATGGCATTGCTCAGCACGCCGGCCACGACCATGTGGATCGGAATGAAGACGCCCGAGCGGTGCTTGAGCACTTGGCCGATCTTCTCAAAGGGCGACGTATAGAGCACGACGGTCGCGACCACGCAGAGGTACCCGATCGTGAGCGTGACGCCCGAGCGCGACTGGCCCGTGAGACCGTAGCCGCCCACGATAGCGTACGCCGTCGAGAGCAGCGTGGCGCCGCCAAAGCCGGCGATCGCCTTGTTGGCATACGCGCGGTCGTCCGTGTGCCAATAGAAGACGATCATGTAGAGCACCGAGCAGATGTCGCCCGTGAGAAAGGTCGTGACGACCGGAAAGATGTTGCCGTCCATGTAACCGTAGAGCATGCTGCAGAAGAGAAGGTGAGAACGTATTGATACGCGTCGATGGCAAGGATACGTACGTGACGTGGCAGTTGAAAAGCATCGAGGCGAGCGGCACCATGGAGGCGACGCCAGTCGACTTGTTCTTGTGCATCTCGTAGATGGACGGGATCGGGCTCAGGATCATGAGCGTCGACGACACGGACGCGAGCACGCGAAAGATATCGACAACGACCGTCATGCTGGGCAGGAAGCTTGGGTGGAGGGGGGCGTGTGGGGCCGGTAGTAGAATTCCAAATGAATGAGCTTCCAGAATCTGGCTTGGCGTGTCTCGTTTTCGTTTTTGTGTCAACCCTCAGCGCTCGGTGCACGAGGGACAAAGCCGCCCCGTGGTTGGCAGAACCATGGAACGGAATCTGTTCTAGGAGCCTGCAGACCGCTGGGTAGTACTGCCAGTACAGCGCTGTCGATCCATCGTGTCCGTCGCTGCAGTTGCGCCATCAGAACAGCAGCATTCCAATCTGTACGGTTTAGATGTCCGCGTCGCCTTGACCAATCCGATCCGTTCCCTCCAGACCCTGTCTGATACAATTGGAGCAGATGAGAAGGTATACGTCACTCTCTAGTAGTTGATGAGACGGCATATGCCACGACAACCACAATAGATGAGAAGGCAGATGAGAAGGCAGGCATGAGCAAAAAACATCCATCTATAGTGGGAGTTCGTGCCTGGATAGATTCGCCTTGGTGTTCTCAACGGCGGTCTCCGTTTCGAGGTTCTGTTATGACTACTTCATAAAATGGACGTTAGTGACGTTCGGCTACAAGAGGCAATAGTCGTGGGGTGCGGCGTGAGTTTGGTCGAGAATGCCGTTATTGTCACGTCTCGAAAACCTGAGTGGGATTCAGAAGACTGGTTGCATTCTGGGTCTACCTTGAGGTGTTACTGAAGGTCTACGGGCCGGCAACACTTCTCTCGGGCGGATGAGACCGCAAATGAGACCGTGGATGAGAAGTCAAGCGAAACTGTCGAGTCTTCTGTCCCTCGCAGGAAAGAAAACACGTGTGACGTGTGATGCTGGATGAGAAGGCAATCCCCACTGAAGGGGGATGGGCCAATCATGAGCCAGAGACGAGCGGATATGACATGGCTACATATTTCACTTTAGTGCCCACTGCCTCTTTCCCACTGGTGTCTCCCTCGTTCCTGCCACTCGAATTCCGCAGTGATATTGCAAATCCCACCCTGTACAGCCTTCGGGTGTGGCACAGACTCGTGTGTTGGTGCATAACCTGGAAACCCGCTGGTCGTCATTCGTTGGTACTCGTCTCAGATCTCAACTCATCTCTACAGGACGGGCGTACAGTAAGTATGCGTCAACTCTGGGGTGAGATATGTCTCGCGTCTTAGTCTTACTACGAAGCCTCCTTGTGTCCTCGATCCACACATTCCCCTTCAAGGACTCGCTAGTCGAGGTGGAGTGGTCGAGGCGTGTAGGCTATGGCGTAGTCGCCCCCGCTCGGCTGGCACTGTTCGATCTCTTTCTCCGTCCCCGTGTCGATCTCGACCGCGTCGAACAGCTCGCCGTCCCCTCGTTTGGACGCCAGATCATTCCCCCCAGTCTCACCCTCGCGCAGCGCGTGCGTGGCCGGGTTGTACATGACGTAGAGCGCGATCTGGATGAGCCCTGCGAGCACTGTGAAGATGTTGGGCGCCAGCACGATCCAGTCGCTCGCGAGCGCGGCGTACGTGACCCACGTGCTGTTGGTGATGGTGCCTGTGACGACCATGTGGATGTTGAGGAATACCGCCGAGCGGTGCTGCAACACGAGCGCGACCTTTTCGAACGGCGCCGCGTAGAGCACGAACGTCGAGACGATGCTGAGGTACCCAATGGTCTGGCCAATCTGTTGGCGGGTCTGGCCAAGGAAGTACGGTCCAAAGGCCGCGTAGCACGTGACCAGAGCGAGCGGAGCGACAAAGCAAGCGAAGGCCTTGAGCGCCTTGGGGCGGTCGTCGGTGAAGCGGTAGAAGACGGCGATGTACACGAGCGAGAGCACGTCGCCAAAGACGAACGTCGCGAAGATTGGAAAGATGTTGTGTACCATGTACCCGTACAGCAAGCTGGAAGAGAGGAGAGGTGAGGAGGAAGAAGAAGAGAGGACGGGGGGATTGGTGGAGGAGGAGGCTTACTTCATGTGGCAGTTGGCGAGCATGGACACGAGCGGCACGATCGAGTGGTGGCCCACGACGCGCGCGCGCACGATGCGGACCATGGTCGGCATGGGGCTCAGAATCATCATGGTCGACGTGCAGGCCGCGAGCACGCGGAAAATGGACAGCGCGGCCGACATGAGAAAGACAGGGCGAGTCCTGGAATGAGACCGAGCGTGTTCTCCATCGGTAGACACTTCTAGAGATGCCGTCCACAGCTTCGTGCCATCCCATCATCGTCAGGATTCAGCCGCTTCCGCCATTTTTCTTGCGGTGCTCAACTTCAACCGCCTGATGAGCCAATGGGGACGCGCGAGTCAGTCCAGCATTATGGATGACGTCAAGATCGCTGGGCTCGTCTATTCGTTTTCTCTTCATCTTTTTTTTTTCTTCTTTTGTTTCCGCGTTCTTTTCGATGGCATACTAGTGGTTCCTAACAGTACAAACTATAAGAGCGGCCACGACTTCAGCTCGAGCTCACGGGCGTGCACGGCTTGGCCTTCTTGAGGATCGACTCCTCGGGGCTGGACGGCGGCGCCGCGGCAATGTCGAGTTTCCGCTTGGCCGGAGACGACGACGACGAATCGTTTTCATCGGCAGCGTGGCCGTGGCCGTTCGCGACTGCCGTTGCGGTGGCGTCGGTCGAGTCGGGCGAGCCTTCGCTCGAGGAAGAAGACGTGGAGGTGCCATTGCTGTTGGGACTCGCGACCTTCCACGAGATCTGCTGGAACATGGACTTGACCTGAGGCGACGGGGTCTTCTTCTTGGTGTGCAACTTGAGCCCGTTAACGCCAGCAGCCGCCAGGAAATCCTCCTCCGTCTTTTTCTCTCGCACGGGGAGCTGAAAGTCTTCCTCCTCTTCGTCCTCCATCTTGGATTCGTCGCCGCTCGACATGGTCTCGTCTTTGCTGTCTTCTGCTGCTTGAGCAGGAGAGGCCTCGTCACGAGACGGGATCATGAGGTCGCCTTCCTTCAGCGGAGATGCCGGCTCGTCGTCGTCCTCCTCGCCGTTGTCCGTGAGCTTGGGGACGCGGCATCGCACTTGGCCGGTCGCCGCCTCGTCCTTGACAAACGCTGGCGCAAAACTCTCAGGCGGATCATCCGTCTCCCAATACCGCGCGTCCTCGTCGTCCATCATGCTGACATTGTGCTGCACAAACAAGACGTTGTCGCGCTCGTGGCCGTCGGCGTGCTGACTCATACTGGATGCGCCAAACGTGTCTTCAAATCGCACACGCAGCGCCTGGAACACAATGGGGCATTCGTCCTTGTACGTGTCGTAAAACTTGCGGTAAATATGCTCGACTAGTGAACTCAAGTTGCTCTGTCGATAAAGAAAGAACGATCGTGTGAGGAATGTGAGTGTGGCGGTCAAATGGATATCCCGTATCTGTATCGTACCTTTTCAATGTACGCCAGCAGCTCCAGAATTGCTGAGCTAACCGCACACGTGTTGCGCTGGCCCGACTTGAGCTTTTCCATCATGGGCGTAAACAGATCGTTCTGGACGAGGAAGCGAGAGAAGAACGCTTCGCCTCGGGCAGCACACGCACGCATAAACTTGACGGCATCTATCGAGCGCAACACAAAACAGCAGTCAGTACAAGATGATGCCCTCGCTCTTGGACGGATAAATCAAGAGTGCGTACGGATCACAAAGAGCTTGTTCCGCGAGCGCAGCATGCGGTCGACGTAGGACGCGATCGGCTGACGCCCAAAGAGGTACTTGATGCGGTAACCATGGGCCTCTGTGCAAAACGTGAGCAGCTCCATGATGCTGTCTTGCAGCGCAAAGAGCGACGCGCCTTCTTCGTCGACCGACAAGTACTTGAGCGGCTGCAGCAGCCAGTGCATGTAGTTGGGGTACATGACGTTGAGAAACTTGTCGTCTTGCGGGAGCGAGACCTTGCAGATCTCCTTGAGCAGCGTCACGAGCTGCACGCGCGTCGCCTCGTACGTTTCAAAGACCACGAGCAGCGCCGTGAAGAGCGACGCGCCGTGCTTCCACTGGATGCGCTCCTTGTCGCTCGTGGGCGGCGCAATGCACTTGCCTTCGCTCGCCAAGTACGTCCGCAGCCGCTCGGGGCCCTGGTACAGCACGAGCGTGTTGAGAATGTCGAGCGCGCGTTCGATCTCGAGCTGGGACGAGTGGGGCGAGCCCAAGATCTCACTGAAGGCTTCGAAGATGGCGCCGTCGCCAAAGAGCTGGTTGAGCAACTGCCCAAAGACGGGCGGCGCGCCAAAGCCGTCTCTTCGTAGCTGCTGCGGGAGCTTGTCGAGCGGGCGGGTCGTGCGGACGAGCTGGATCACTTCTTTCAGTAGGCCGAGTCCGTCGCGGCGGCGTTGCTGGTCGGGGTCCTTGACGAGCGTCTTGATGGCTTGCCAGTAGGCGTCCGAGTCACTGATATACGAGAGGATGTGGTAGTTGTTTTCGTTCACAATGTGGTCGAGCATGATCACGGTGCAGTCCGGGAGCGACCGCGACAGGACGTTGTCCTTGATCACGTGGATGCGGAAGTTCTGGTGCACGCGCTGGCGGACCGACGCGTCGAGGAACGGGATGACCTCGTTAAAACCGCTTTTGCCTTCCAACTCGGTGCGGAAGTCCATGGCGCGCAGGAGGCCGGGGTTGTGGCCAAAGACGCCAACGACCGAGAGGAAGTTCTGGTCGCTCAGCAGGATCTCCAACACGCGGCGGTCGCAGAGCTCCACTACGGGATATACAACACCAACTGTTGGTTAGTGAAAAGATTCCAACAGAACAGTCGTTGGATAAAACGTACGCAGCGCGTAGCAAATGTCGAATATCCGATGAAGCACTGGGGGCTCGGCGTCGATCTCGCTCACGTCGAAGAGGTCGAGCAGCTTGACGATGTAGGCGCCGTCGTCGCAGGCGAGGTCGCGCAGCAGCCGTGAGCGCACGGTCGGGTGGCTCGTCTTGAGCAGCAGCAGCAGCTCGTCCAAGTGCTCCAGGTCGCACGGCGGCAATTCGCGCCTGTAGCACCAGAGAAAGCGGTTAGAGCCCCCTTGCAGGTAGAAGGGGGAGGAAGAGGAGGCATCAACCTACTCCTTGATCTCGTCCGGGAAGAACTGCGCGTGGCCGTCCATCGTTGGCGTGGTCCCTCCTCCCGTTACGCCGTCGTTCCTTTCTCCTTTCCGTTTCCCCTTGGTTGAGGGTTACGGTTTACGTTGGCGTCGCGTATCCTCAGAGGAGCGAGGGTTGTTAGCGCGACGGTGTGTTGGATGTTGGAAGTGTTGGCGCGTCTTCTTCCGCTCAGGTCGAGGTATTACCGTTCGTCGCGTTGGTGTGGGGCCGATCGTCAGCTCCGCGCGCTTTTTGGGCAGCTTGGGGGTGGGCGGCACAAAAACCAACAAACCAGCAAACGAGAAACTTGCAGAACCCGACCCCCTCCACAAACTTTTGCACCACT
>JAADVZ010000807.1:0-14318 GCA_023335925.1 Pythium phragmitis | reverse complement strand
GCTCGAGGAACTGCGCCACGTGCTGCGTGCGTTTGGCTGCCAGATCTCGTTCTTCCGGTTCAACGACGTTGCCAAGCTGCTCTTCCGACTCAAGGGCACGCAGGCCGAGTACGCGCAGATCGAACGGCTTCTGACACTTGCTGAGCAAGAGGATGCGCACGGCACTAGCACCAGCTTCAGTAGCGCCCTGCGTGGTACACACTCACGGGCGACGAGGTACTTGCACTCCGTCATGGTCAACGAGACCGAGTCCCAGCGGCGGCAGTCGCGGTTCAGTGAGGATATCGTCATGCTCGAAAGCGGCTCGTTCAAAGTCACCAAACCACCCGCAAGACCCAAGAAGCAGGCGACGGGGTTCAACCACGCGCAACTGCATGCGCACCTCGCTCCAGTCGTTGGCTCACCGGATCCGACGACGGCATCGACGACAGCGTCGACCGACAGCCCCGGTTTCAGTTATCACCGCAATGATGATAGCGGTGAGTCAGTCGGGAAACGGAAAGGGAAATGACGAAAAACGAACAGGGTCGGTTCCGCCTGTATAAGCAGTGCCCCGTAGTTGTGTGCCGGGCGCGCAAGTGAACTGAACACTAGTAAATACAGTGTGCGACTGTACAGAGGTTACGATTGGGTGCGGATGGGAGACTTTCATACGTACGTGGGACATGCGCGACTGGAGAGTTTCATCCGAGAGAGTGAAAAGCTCAGCAAGAGAAGAGAACGACAGCAAAGATTTAGAAAGAACAGAGAACAGATCCTCCCCGTGCCGTGTAAGAGGGGTTTCGTCTCCTTTTGACCAAGATTCCTTTGACTGTTTTTTTTCAAAGGGAGGGGGGAGTCTCCAACACAGCACCGCATGGGTTCAGTCTCCTCAGCCGCTAGCCATGGATATGGCTACACGAGTCTCGTTTCTACAGAAGAATGCAACATACAAAGGGTCAATATATCAAATTATACATATAGATAAATATAAATGGGTAGTATGATAGCAATATAGTTATACAAGAGCTAAAGCTCATTTCATAAAATATGATAATGTACTTTTTGTAGTGGGTACCATTGAGTATGGGGATTAGCAGCACCGTCTCAAATTTGAAGCCACCTGGGCACACTACATCCGCCAGAGCCGCACGCCTGGTGCAGAACTTTATGGCCCAAAACTGGGCCACAGACAGCCGTAAAAGAGCCTGTGGGTCTTGGTGCGTCAGGTTGATGAGCCAATAGTCTTTACTGTCAGAATCACCGAATTTCTTTATCTCGATCACCAACACCTCTGCTTCGACTGGACTCCTCCTTCTTGCCTCTCTTTCTCTCTCGTCCCGTCAGCCGTTCATTTCGTTATTCTTCATCACATGGGTTCGCCGTCCTATTTCCGCATCGGTGCTGATGTCGAACTCTGGCGCGTCGTCGGTCATCTCTGCGTCCTGCTTCTCTTCCTCGTCGTGCTCGAGCAGCTTCTCCACTTCGCCGAACATGCGCTGCTTCGCTTCCCCAAGTACTTTGAGATGCTTCGTAAAGTGTACCGCGAGCTCATGATCCTCGGGCTTATCTCGCTTGGACTGAAAGCCGTCAAGGCACTCGCACTCGCCGACGCCGAGAGCAAAAACATGCTGGCGTTCCAGGCCGCCGACATTGTTATTTTCCTCTCGGCCATCGCGCTCATTCTCCAGGCCATTTGCATCTTCATCATCCTCAAGCGTCGCAACAAACGCCAGGACAAATACGAGCTGGTGTGTACGCGCGATCTTGCCGAACTCGTGAGCCACCATGACGCCGTGCTGCGCACTAAGACGTGGCTGCAGCGCTGCTGGCCCTTCACACGATCGGCCACGACAACCGTGCCGTTCACTGTGGGCAGCACCGAGGCAGCGACGTTCTCGTCGGCATTGTACCACGACATGACCCGGCTGCGTGTGCTGCGCCACTTTTTCTTGCGCACCCAGGGACTGCCCGAGTTCTTCCCGTTCGCCAAGTACCTGCGGCACGCACAGGACCACCAAATCTCCCACATGATTGAGGTCGAGGTCACCGTCTGGGTACTGCTCGTGGCCATCACATGGCTTCTCGATTCGTGTAACGAGGTCCTCGAGCCGCAGTTTTCGTCCCAGATTATCGGGTTCTCGCTGGTCCTGTTGGTCACGGCGTTTGCCTGGGGGGTCACGCTCCTCCACGTCGCTCTGACGTACTATCTAAACGGTTTGCTGCGGGACGTGTTGGCGTGCTGCGGGTACACTAGCGCACGCGACCGGCTCAAGTGTCTGCGGCGCATAGCCGACGACGAGGAGCGGCAGCTCGCCCACGACATGCTGGACAACGCGGTCGAGAAAATGCAGCGTGTGCAGGACGAGAAGGAGCTCGAGCAGGTCGAAAAGGATGCCAAGTACACGGGGCTCGCTCGCCACGACACGGGACTGCAAGTGATCGTGCTGCTCTTTCGCCGACTTTGCGGCAAGACGCCGGCCTCCACAACTGCTCGGAAGCAGGAGCATCCCGCAGAGGCGACCCACGACCTGGAGCGAGGCCATGCACGCATGTCGAGCGCCGAAAAGCCCCACGCCGTCCCTGTGCTGCCCAAGCGCTTCTTCTTTTCGCGTAAGGTCATCCATTTCATGGTCAAGCTGCTGCTCGTGCTCAATGGCTTCTTCTTTGCACTCATGTGCCAGGC
This sequence comes from Pythium phragmitis, assembly GCA_023335925.1. Classification (NCBI taxonomy): domain Eukaryota; phylum Oomycota; class Peronosporomycetes; order Pythiales; family Pythiaceae; genus Pythium; species Pythium phragmitis. The sequence continues at coordinate 11,653 of JAADVZ010000807.1, read as the reverse complement.
CGTGCTGTACGACTTACCGCCGATCGCCGCCGAGTTTGGGGCCGTCGTCGCCGTGCTGATCCCGCTGCCCCTCGTGCTGAATATCACCGTCTTGCAGCCGCGCATCTTCCGCGATTATGTGCTGGTCGCGTGTCTCTTCAAGGTCGACGTCGCGACGCTGAGCGAAGTCATCACTCAGTTCAGCGAAAGCATCGAGTTGCGGACTGAGTTTGTGGACCACTTGACGAGCCGCATGCGCGAGCAGGGCCAGACGCTGAGCGATCTACGGCGCCATTTCCACGCGAGCGATCCGACCAACAGCGGGTGCATTGAGTTGGAGGAGCTGCGCCAGATCCTACGCCACTTTGGCTGCCAGGTGTCGTACTTTCGCTTCAACGACGTCGCCAAACTACTCTTCCGATTGAAGGGCACGTGCGTCGAGTATGCACAGGTCGAGCGACTCCTCGAGTTGGCCGCGATGGAAGACCACGCCCGCGAGAGCATGGCTGCATCCCACAATGGTGCACCGCACTACATGCGGACCGTCATGACGGAAGAAGCCGAGCTCCACCGCCGCGAGCGGTGCTCGACAATGGAGCCGACCAACCAGCAGCACTGGCGCGTCTTGAATGACACCATGACACCACAGCGTATGCACTTGGCTCGGTCATCGTCGTTCCCGATCGTGCTCACGCCGCTGACGCCACCGCTGCATTCACCCGCGCCCGTCCTTGGACCGGCGCGCTCCCCCGAGACGGCCTATCGCTCGGTTCAAGAGTCTCGATACTTGGCCCATTTGTAACCTAGATTATGCCGCAAGATCTTAACATAATTGGATGTACATGAATACCGGTAAGTTTACCTTTCCGTACGCCGTTGGTGCTGTGGACGACGAAGTCAATATGAGCCGAGATCTCCAGTCCTGACCCCAAGTCGTCTAGACACAATACAATGTACACACTGCCCGGCCCCCAAGGTCAGCTAGCACCGTCTCAGAGATCCCCGAGCAGGGAGCGCACTGTATCCGAACGTACTGTTGTGGGTGTCGCACAGGGAAGAACGGGGCAGTCAACAGTGTGTTCTCAGAAAAGTGTAAGGACCACGCTATCTTGGTGAGCAGGGACACTGCCGCATGGTTCTGCGCGTCCACCACCCGCCTTCCACCATGCCAGCAGCTTCATGAGGTAGCTGAGAGTTTCTCAGAGCGAGATCGCTCCGTAGAGTCCGTAGAAATTTTACTGTGCGAAGGTGAGAGCTTGTAGTACAAGCTCTCACCTTCGCACCGCTCCCCATGTACCGGCGCTAGAGTACGTCCATTTACTCGATACTGATCGAGACAAGATCCTGACTAACTTGAAAATCAGTTAGTCGACGAACAACTATAATAGTGTACTGTGCTTGAAAGCAACGCCTTGCTCTGCCCGAAGCAGGACTTCCAATCGCGGATACGAAGCCCAAGTCCCACCACGTTCCTTGTCGTCCTTCCGTCCGTGACTCACTGGATCAGCCTGGCATTTGGCGGATGGCTCTCGTCTCAGTGCTCTCTCCCATAACCCATAACAAAGGACGCTTTCCAGAAGTAGGTGATATTTATCAACACATGATGACAACAAGGCATGTGGATGCTATCGAATCTAGTTGGAGTCACCGTATACTGTGAAATCGCACGGCCTGTCTCAACCAACTAGACCAATTGATGCCGTTCCACTGCGTGCATTGGAGGCACCCTTCATCCTTCCCAGCACCAGCTCGAGTTCCTCTCAGACTGAACAGCGTCTCACATTCCAATTGAGCTCGCCCTCCACAAGCACCAGCCACAACATCAGCCATGAAGACCTCCCTCTTCTCCGCCGCCGCTGTCTTCGCCGCCGCTACTGCCGTTTCGGCAGAGACCGAGCCGTGGACGTACAAGTCCCACCAGCCCGAGCTCTACAGCCCGCCACAGTGGTTCCGCAAGTACCCGGACTGCGGTGGCCACCGCCAGTCGCCCATCGACATCACGCACCCGCATCACGAGGGGCAGTCCAACCCCGAGGCGCAGACCAACCCGTACGCGACACTGCCGATCCAGTTCACGGGCTCTTGCCCGAACTACAACATCAAGCAGTACTGGGAATCGTTCAAGGCCGAAAGCAACTCGACCAGCGGCGCGTGTTCGCTCGGCGTGAACGGCAAGCCGTACACGTTCGCACAGGTCCATTTCCACGCGCCTGCCGAACACACCGTCAGGGGAAAGGTCCATGACGGCGAGGTCCACTTTGTGCACAAGGCGAGCGACGGTACGATCGCGGTCGTCGGTCTCTTTATCGAAAAGACCCCACTGGTTCCGATCGGCAAGAGCGACCCATTCCTCTGCAACTTCCTCGCGGCGCTCAAGCGTGTGGACGAGACCAATCCGGTGGCCACGGCGCTGGGCGAGTACGCCAACGCCGTCAAGGCCAGCATCACCAAGGGCAAGGTGTTTAACTACCCAGGCAGTCTCACGACGCCGCCGTGCTCCGAGTTCGTCGACTGGTGGGTCATTGAGACCCCGCTCCGCGTGTCGCACACGGAGTTTGAAGAGATCCACAAGGAGCTCAAGCGCATTGGCGCGACCGACAACGGCAAGAACGCACGGCCGACGCAGCCACTTCACAACCGCACGATCACCGTGTACTAAGTGATCCAGGAAGAGGCGTTTTCGATGGGGTTTCGTAAACACAGTAGGTTAAGACATGCAATGAAAAGCATTTGGGCTCAGTCTTGGGTTGGTACTGTACTCTTGGTAAATAACGATCCCTCAGAGTTCCGCGCAGAGAAAGAAAATTATAAAATTAATTGGATTCGATTCAGTTGAGAACAGACGCGGCAGATCATTCTCCATCTGTTTCTCTGCCGCGAGCCGCCGTTTTGATTGGTCTGATCGGACTCAACCACGGTCTCATTTTCGATATGTAAATAATGTACTCAAGCCATACAGTACAGAACTGTTCAGTTCGCAAGGTTTGTCCAGTGTGTCGGCTGCCTGCTATACTGAAGCACTTCTGCCGCGACGACTTGAGCGCTCTATCCCCCCGTCTCCCGCAGTCTCGATTTGTGCTCCACTCCGACCACCTTCGCCGTTCAAAATGAAGCTCGCCCTGCTGACTACTGCATGTGCAGTCGCCGCCGTCGCACTCCCTTTGTCGTCGTGCGCCTCTGAGGCTGCCCCCAACTGGAGCTACAAGGCCAACGACCCGAATATTGCGGGTCCCGCCAAGTGGGGAGATGCCAACCCAACTTGCGCCGGCCAGCGGCAGTCGCCGATCGACATCGATATCGTGACTGACGCGGACAAGGAGATGCCGATCGAGTTTGACGGCACGTGCGGCCAGTACAACGTCTCGCAGCATTACGATGCCTTCAAGGCCGAAGTACAGGGTGGTATGTCTTCTATGTCTTTATTGTACAGCTTTCGGTCTTACCGTTCTCAATACTCTTCGGTAGGCTCCTGCGAGGTGCACTACTTTGGCAAGCGATTCCGCTTCGCCCAAATGCATTTCCACGCGCCGTCCGAGCACACGGTGCGTGGCGTCCACTATGACGCCGAGGCACATTTCGTCCACATGTCCAAGGACAACAAAGCGATCGTCGTTGCCGTCTTTTTGCAGCGCGGCGAAGAGGAGGAAGACGGCGACAGCAGCGAGAGCGAGAGCGCGACGGATCCGTTCTTTGCCAAGCTGTTCGAGGCCCTGGACGAAGTCGAGGAAGACGCACCCGCGTCGGCCGCACTGTACGCACCAGCCTCCTCTACGTGTGGCTGCTCTATTGGGGTGGTTTCTAACCTGGCTATTTCATCTCTTGATCGCAGGGGATCGTTCCACGCGGGAGTCACGGAGCTTTTTACGGTGGGTGAAGTGTTCAATTACCCCGGTGGGCTCACGGTGCCGCCGTGCAGTGAGATTGTCAACTGGTGGGTCCTTGAGACGCCAGTCACGATCTCGCAGGAAGACTACGACATCATCTCCGATAGCATCAAGCGCGTCAAGGCCGCTACGGGCGACGGCGAGAACGCTCGCCCCACGCAGCCTCTCAATGGCCGTGAAATCGTCTCGTACTGACATGGCTACACTTTGTGGATAGTGATATGGGCACACCAGCAACATTGATGCATCCATGAGGGGTACTGGCATACTAGTACGTATTTTCGCAATTAGCATGTTCCGCCAATCTCCCTGTCAAACACGATAGATATTTACCTTATACTATTGAATAAACCCCTTAACCCAGCCCTGTTTTGACAAGGCCAAAGTTGAGGCTCACTGAGACTGAGCCTGGCTCAGCACCCTCGGCTACTGTACGTAACCTTGGAAGCCAAAGGAGAAACTGTGAGCCCAAGACCTGAGCCAAGCCAGATCTGTCAGAAGTGTTTAACCTCCTATTTTCTATCTAATGCACTGTTAGAAGGTATAATGCTAGGCAGCAAAATTTGTATGATGTTCCTATTTCTCATTCATGCTAGTCGTCCACTACGGCTGCTGGAAATGTGACCATCAGTACTCACCCCTTCCGGGAAGCCACACTAGTACAACAGCAACGTGCTGTGGAGAGACACCAAGGTGGTGGTCAGTCAGTGACTGTGCGGAAGAGATGAGCAGTTGATGTGATCTCTGTATGTAGTGTACTGTACAGGAAGCTACCGTAGCTGTTCAGTATTCTCCTGGTGAACATCTCATCTCACCATTCATTTTGATTGGCTGGATCGAATTAAACCTCGCCAATGCACGCGATGGGTTCATGAATCAGTGTAAAGGGTCTCACATGTCCTTCTTCCAGAGAAATACCAACAGCAGTGCCTTCCTACTGCTGCGCAACAGGACATATCTGCCACTCTGCAATTTTCTCTTGATCGAACTCGTCCGCTCCAAATGAAGCTCTCTCTTTTCGCCACAGCGTGTGTGGTCGCCGCTGCTGCGCTTCCCCTGTCGGCGCGCGCTTCAGGCACTGCCAACAACTGGACCTACAAGCCCGGCGATAAGAAGCACGTGGGGCCACCAAAGTGGGGGAAGGCCTACCCGACGTGCGCCGGCAAGAAGCAGTCGCCCATCGACATTACGGACGTGACTGACGCCGAATCCACGTTGCCGCTCGAGTTTGACGGCACGTGCAGCGAGTACAATGTGACGCAACACTACGATGCCTTCAAGGCCGAAGTGCAGGGCGGTACGTCGTATTCCTGAATCCTTTCTCTAGTGTAGTCTCTCGGGCTTAAGTTATGCTTCGTATATGCTAGGCTCATGCGCGGTCCAGTATGCCAACAAGACGTTTAGCTTTGCGCAAGTCCACTTCCACGCGCCGTCCGAGCACACGATCAGCGGCGAGCACTTTGACGCGGAGGCGCATTTCGTGCACCTGTCGAAAGACGGCCAAGCGGTCGTCGTCGGCGTGTTTCTGCAGCGCAGCGACGAGGAGCACGATGACGACGATAGCAGCGAGGACAGCCAGGAGGAGAGAGCGAGTGGCGACACTTACGGCGCCGACCAGAGCACGTCAGCGGTCGAGCCGTTCTTTGCCCAGTTTCTCGAGGCACTAGCCAAGGTCGAGGAGGACACCCCCGTGCCGGCCACCCTGTAAGTGCATTTACCTCCTTGTGGTTGATTGTGTAAGGGGGCTGATCATGAGGTGTAATTCCCAACAGCGGATCTTTCCATGCGGGCGTCCAGGAGCTCTTCTCGGCGGGCAACGTGTTCAATTACCCCGGTGGGCTTACGACTCCACCATGCAGTGAGATCGTCACGTGGTTTGTCCTCGAGACGCCCATCACGATCTCGCAGAAGGACTACGCAAGCATCACCGAGAGCTTGAAGCGCATTGAAGCGGCTACCGACGGCGGCGAGAACGCTCGCCCCACGCAACCGCTCCATGGCCGCGAAGTGCTGGCGTACTGAGATGTCTACAGCCCGTAGATATCGTGCATGAATAAATATCTCTGAGTGGTCCTCTTGCATATAGTTCTGTACAAGTATTCCAGTAAGGTGTGAAGTAGTAGTAATATTCTACTACAAATTCGAAGCAGCAATAAAAAATATATCGTTCCTGACGGCACTTTGTACTACTCACTCTACAACTTTCATCATTCCCTTACATGCGCGTGTACTTTCCGGGCCGCGTCGAGTCCTGGCTCGCAACTTCTTCTTCTTCCGACGTTCTCGACAGCGGCCGTGTGTGGAGTCCCCAGTGGTCGTCGACGAGTTCTCGGTCCTTGTCCTTGTCTCGTCCTCGCGTGCTGGGGACGGACGTGAGCGAGAGCGAGTACTGCTGCATGGACGACCGTGAGAGATCAATGCTTCTCGACGAGGGCCAGTGGGAGTTTGTTGCAAGCAGCTGCTGCGTGAATCGCGAGCTCTGGCGGAGCGCGTCCTGCAGCGTCGGCCTCACAGCATGGGGCAGTTGGGACGGGTGTTGCCGCGGCGCTGTACTAGTTTCGTCATTCGTGTCGGTGACCGATACTGTGTGGCCGCCGCGCCCCGATGGCGGCTGCGGTGGTGCAAACATGTAGGTCGACGAGGCACACATGGAGACCTTGTACTCGAGCATCGGTACGTCGTCCACGCCAATAATCGAAGCCTGCGGCGCCGCGCTCGTGTGGTGCTCCTCGGCGAGTGCGATGAGCGTGACAAACTTTCGGTAGTCGACCTTGAGCTGCCGCAGCGGGAAGAGCACTTTCATGACGCTATTGAACCGGAAAAACGACATGTGGAAGCCGATCGTGAGCAGCACTTGGCGAAACTCTTCGACATCAATGAACCCCGAGTGGAGGAAATCTTTGACCTCGAGTTTTTGCGTGAGCTGCTCGATCGTGATGCCGTGGGTCTCGAGACACGTGTGGATGGCCGAGAGAAAGGTCGTCTGGAGCTCGACAATTTCCGTGAAGTGCTCAATCACGTCGCTGAGCGTGGGCACATCGACGCGCCAGATGCTGCTCACGATGACAAAGTCGCGGAGGATCTGCGTCTGCACGAAAATGTTGGCGAGGATGGGCAGCGGCACGAGGATCGTGGGGATCCACCCAAAGTCCTGCACGAACTCGACCATGTGGAACATCATGATCTGCCAAAAGAAGGCCGCAAAGAGCCCGTTGAGAATGAGGTTGAGCATGATGGAAAAGTGCCACGCGCGACGCGAAAAGTACGGAAGCTCGAGTGCCACGTGTCTCGCGATCGGCGCCTCGCTCATGTCAATGGCATCGGGGCCAAGCGTGGCGCGCGTGCGCAGCCGCGTGCGCTTGGGGCTCTCGGCTTGGTGCCGCATCGAGTGCTCGCCACCGTGAATCATGGCCTTGAAGCACGACTTGAGGTACTGGAAGCCCGGGTCGTGGTGGCCGCCATGGGCGTGGCCATCATGGCCGCCATGGTCGTCGTGCTTTCGCCGCCATCGGTGCTGCTCGAGCTGGAGCTTGTCCTCGACCTCCTGCATCTGCTGCAGCGCGTCCGACGTCACTTCCGTACTGAGGACTGAGGCCTCTTCGCGCCCAATCTCGCGCAGGCGCTCCATCATGTCGGCTCTCGTCGCAATGCCGGCGTAGCTGAGAATGCGGCGCCGGCACCAGCGCAAATAATAGGCCGTGATCATGTGCGCGGCGACAAGGCACCACACAAAAACCAAGTAGGTGATGAAGAGGGCGGTCCGCATGGTCTTGGCCCCAGCCGAATTGCCGATCGTATGGAGCGTGTTCTTGGCCTCATCCTCACCGAGCCGCCGGTGGTCGTCGCTGTCGTCTTTGCCGTCGTCCTTGAGACTGCCGACCCAGCCGCTGTGGGCCACCATCGACACGGTCGAGTACCATAGCCACGCGACGAAGAACACAATGAGCCAAGTCGTCGGCTCGACGTCAATCATGTGGGTGATCTGGTTGTCCTGGGCCTGCCGCAAGTACTTGGCAAACGGGAATAGCTCGGGGAGCTCGTGGGTGCGCAGGAAGAGGTACCGCATGAGCCGCATGCTCATGAGTTCGTCGTATTTACCTGCGGTCCAGGCCTTCTTGATCGGGTTCGGATCGACCTTGCGGTGGCGTTCGTGGGAGCTCGCGAGCAGGTACAGATCTTCGCTCGTAAAGAGCTCGAGCACGTCCATGGCCTTGTTCTTGCTGCGCAACTGGAGGAAAATGCACGTGGCCTGAACGATCAGCGCAATAGCCATGAGGAAAATGGCGATATCGGCTGACATGAAGGCCGTCATGGCCATGGTCGAGTCGTTAATAAGCTTGGCCTCTTTGAGCATCTTGATCGCGAGACCGATGAGCCCGAGAATCATGAGCTCCCGATAAATCTTATTGATCATCTCATGGTACTTGGGGTACTGTTCGGCGCGGTGTTCGAGCAGGTGGAGCACCTTTTCAAAGAGCACGATGCTCACGGCGAGTATGGTGAAGTCGAGCAGCATGTGCGGGATGTCGACATCTTCGCCCACGCGAAAGACGGAGCCGCCCGCCATTGTACCTATCCACGGCGAATTCCGCACTGCATAGGAAAACAGTAGTGGACCCGCTCGGTCCGCCAGGAAGCTGGACGTGAGGAGCGGCGGAGAGTGGGAAGAAGCAAAAGGGGCGACGCACGTACAGACAGACGGACACGAAGCGCCTGGGATTTCTGAAGGTTTCGATCAAGCCAGCTGGATGAGCTGGATGGGGTGGCGGCCTGTGCAAAATCGTCAGAAAGGTACCCATCTAATATATAGCCAATCATAGGACATTATACTATGTTTACACCAATGACACGCGTTAATTGGGAAAGGCAGTGACGAGGAGACGGTGGCTGAGACAGGGGACCGCTTTTTTGAATGGATGAACAGATTCACACTGTGTGGATCTGTGGATTCTACAGAGACGCTCGCGTCAAACCGTTTGGTACACACTGTGAGGCGTCGGGAGGGACGATGATCCGGATTGGTTGATTTTTTATACGATTGTTTAACCGAGACTCAGCCGGCATCATGATCAGTGTTGTGTCGCACGGGTGTGGTGGCCTTGGGATCAAGTGACATTGCGACACAGCACTGGCCATTTTGATGAGCGGGTGAGACGTAGAGGGATGCGCGAACAGCCGGTAACGTTGTTGGTTGTTTTCGGTATTACACGAAATGTAGTTTCCGACTTAAATCGATTTTTGCGAGCAGAAATACAGATTCGAGACAGAAACGCATGTTTACGAACAACTAGGGATTACCGGTATTAAAACCGGTTTTACCTCTATAAAACCATGCTCATTTGAAAGAGGTTTTCTTCTTTTCTCTTCAATTCTACGTACGGGAACTTTGATCTATACAAGAGAGCGCGCGAACCCAACTGTTTCAAATCAGGTGTGGGATAATTCTTCCTATGAAGTTCTTATCCCAAATGATGAACGTTTCAAACAACATTTTGTTGAAATGGTCGGGACCCAATTACCTTGTTACATTGCCGTCCAGAAACGAACTGACTCACACACACCTCTCCTCTCTTCTTTGACTGGACTTATCTCGTCACAAATTATGCCAAACTTCTCGTGTACTGTGCCGTAGAAGTACGTACTGTGGCGGACTTGCGAACCACGGTGGCCAGCAGTGCTTCTTGAAAGGCGGCCAAAGTGCTGCACGATGGGACCGTAGTCAGTAGCACGCTTAGTGATGCAGCCTTTAGTCTCATCTTGCTGCTGGCATCTTGCAGTACAACAGACACACTTTTACGATTGCTGTGCTTGGTCTCATGTTGGTCTATCCATGAAGCCATTCTTGGAACTATAATAATGTAGCTTTATTGATTTCTATTCATTGCGTAAACTCGATGCCGCGGATGATTGGCTTGTGCGACTGAGTGTTGGGGGCGAGTCCATCGCTGGCGCACCTCTCTTGTGGGTGGAGCTGTGGCGTCTGTTGGTGGTGGAGGTGGTGGTGCAATAGGCATAGACCGTCGATCTTTGCGAACCGTCCACACGTGTGGTCGGCACAATGGTGCGAGTGACGAGACTCGCGTGGTAACGTCTCGTCCATAGGCTCGCGCTTGATCTCGCTGGCGGCCGACTCGACCGCAGAGAGCAAGGGTGCGATGCGGTCGATGCACAGGCGGGACGGACGGAATATCGTCTTCAGTGGACTCACCGATCGATCCAAGGAACAGGTGCGTTGCATGTCCTCGACGGTTGGTAAGCGGGTTGACGCCACCATCTTCATGCCACGGCCACTGTTCACCGAAGCTGCGTCCTGAGACTCAGCTGACTGCTGGAGGCGATGCACATTGTCATCACAACGAGACAAGATGCTGCTGTGCTTGGCCTCGTGAATGGCCCGCGACCAGTCTAATGCAGCCTGCTGCGTGGCAGAAGGAAGCGGCATGAGCGGACTGATTGTGGGCACGTCGTGGGAGCGTCGTAGGCCAGATCGCTCCACCAGACGTACTGGACTATCGCCGGCGCTGCTGCTTCGTGAGCGTGGGACTTGCTGTGGGCTGCTAAACCTGCCGTGCTGGCCGCAACAGCCTCCGTGGACGGGCTTCTTCGAGCAGTCCGTAAAGTGGCACTTGGCGTTGCCACCGTGGCTCTGGCAGTAGCCGTTGGGCAGCGCCTTCTTGATGCAGTTCAATGAGATACACTTGCGGTACCCGCCGTGGCCCACGCAGAGCCCCTCGAACTGGACGACCTTGTTGCAGCCGTCGATGCGGCATCGCTTGCCGCCGCCGTGGGAGATGCAGGCACCGCCGCTCTGGGCTCGCTTCGTGCAGCCTTCGTGGCCGCACTTTTTGCCGCCACCGTGGATCCAACAGAAGCCACCCGTCTGGGCACTCTTGGCACAACCGTCACGCTGGCACCGCTTGCCTCCACCGTGGGCTACACAGAAGCCGCGGCTCACGACGCTCGTCGTGCAGCCTTCCACGGAGCACTTCTTGCCGCCCCCATGGGAGATACAGAGACCGCCGGGTTTGGCGGTCTTGAGACACTCGGGGAACCCGCAGCGGCGGGTATTGCTGCGTGCTGCTGTGGTGACCGACGTCCAGGACCCCGTCGACGACGCGCGGGGGCGTCCACTACTCGTCGAGAAGGCCGATGGCGAGGCACCCGACGGCGCGTCATGGCTGAGCAGTCGCCCGATTCTCGTCACGTGTGCGTCTGTTCATGTAGTATGGCAGTGTTCCACCCAGAAGCCCAACGTGAGACCCAACGAGCAACCCAGAGAGAGAGAGGCCTTTACACACACACGTACATGAAGAACCCATGGTGCTACTCGACGGAGATGGAGTTGTGTGCTTGCTGCTTGGAAGTTTCGCGAGTGTCGCTCACCTGGTCGAATATAATATGGTAAACGGGGTCTAGGCAGCCGCGTATTGCTGCATGCTCGGCTCGTCTCGTGCCTGCGACGTTGCAGCACGTTTTTGCCAGCGAACGAACCGAACCCCTTCCTCTTCCCCCTTGTCGCTTCTCCTCCTCCTCCTCTGTCTCCTCCTCTTTGTTGGCCACGGTTGACTCGTATAGGTTGGCTCTGCTTTGTGTCCGTTGGATGCATGGAGCTGTTTGGCGAGAAAGAGTTCCCAAAATAACCGTACAGTAGATGTACTGTACGTCAAGGGGTTGCGACAACGGTTGGTGGCATGGGTACATACAAACTTCAAGTGAATGAATGAAGACCTACGTATCAGACTGGCTGCACGCACTACATTGATCGAAGTTGGGGGGGGGGGGGGGGGGGG
>JAADVZ010000806.1:0-14340 GCA_023335925.1 Pythium phragmitis | reverse complement strand
GTCTGATCATCCCGTACGTACTTTTTGATCTTCCCCGCGTAGTTTACCGTGTCGACCGTAAATTACAAAATACACCGTGTTTTGAGATGGGGTTGTGGTTTAGGATCTGACCATGTCATTTGACATATAGAATACGGTACTGTCCATTTAGATGGGTTACAATGAAGGATACGCACCGTCAATTCAAGTACTGTAACCCTGCCACAAATCAATCTCGGCACCACCATGGTAGATGAGACCAAGCCGAGTGGCGCGGGGATGGAGACACCACGACCGCAAGCACCACGAACGCCACAAGCGAGAGCGAAGGCAAACCAGCGGCTTCTGGCCGCGAGCATCGAAGGCGATGTGGCGACTGTGCGTGCGCTGCTGGCAGTCGGCGACGCCGATGTCGACTTCGGACCGGTGAGCTCCTGTGTGTTACTACATGCTATGTAGTGGTTGCTCGCTGAAATGGAACTGTACCGTTTCGTCTCCACCAGGGAGGGCGCACACCACTCCACTGGGCGGCATCGAATGGCCATGCGCACATCGTCGAAGCGCTGCTCAAGGTCGGCGCAGATCCCAATGCCGCCGATGACTGTGCTCGCACGCCGCTCCATTTCGCCTGCTTCAACCACAAAAGCTCGGTCGTGCTCGTGCTGATCGCGGCGGGCGCCGATCTCCATGTGAAAAACAGCGTACGTCCGGCAGCTCTGTTGTCAGGTACTAAAACCACCTTGCGTTTGACTGATGCTTGTCCATGGACCAGTGGGGACGCAAGCCGCTGCAGTTGTGCTTCCGTGGAGGGAGCGCCGTGGTCGGGAACGACACGCTGCGGACGCTGCAAGTGCTCGCGTCGCGAACTGACACGTGGCACATGATTCGCCATGAGATCACGAACGCCGACTGCTTTCAGCGGAGAGAAGCGCGCGCGCTGCGAGTCTGCATGTTGCTCTGGACGCAGGAACACGCCGATGGCCTGCCCTTCACTGAGATCCCCATTGAGGTCGTTCGACGCGGCACCACGAGCACGAAAGCCTACATCAGCAGCCTCCATATCTCACGGGAGATTGTGCTGCGACGCAAGATCTGTCTCGTCGGCTCGAGCGGTGCGGGCAAAACCAGCTTTGTCAAGTCGATCACGTGCCAGCAGCCTCAACTGGAGCACGTGGACGATCGCACGATCGGCATTGATCACTTCCCGCTTCACTTTGAGCAGCGCGTCGCGAGCCGCAACGAGACGCGGCGCCACGAGGTCACGTTCTGGGATTTTGCTGGACAGGACGCGTACCAGGTCGCCCACTCGCTCTTCTTCTCGCCACGTACGCTGTTTCTCGTGTGCGTCGACCTCGAGGCGTTTACGGTCGCGTTCCTGCAAGCGTCCATCATGGCCGATCTCAGGAAGCAAGAGAGGCAGCTCATGAACGAGTTCATCGATCGAACGGTGATGCGCTGGATCCGCATGATCGTGGCGCGGCAGCCCGACGCCGAGTTTGTGTTCATCGCCACGAAAGAGGATTTGCTCCAAGAAAACCAGGCGACCGAGCGACTTTTGAAGCAAAGTCTGCTGGCCAAATTGAAAGAAGTGGAGACGGCGGTAGAGGAGATGAGACACAAGCTCAAGACGGAGGAGCTGAGCACGTTGGAGGAGCTAGACTGCCCCACACTGGGCCAAAAGCCTCATGTCACCGAAGAAAGCAACGATTCAAGCGTCGTGTTTGTGAGTTGCACGTCGACTGCGTCTGTAAAAGCCGCAAGAATCCGAGTCGAAGGCTTGATCGTTGAGAGCGGACGCAGCTTTCAGATGCCCGATACGTATACGCAAGCACTGGACGCGATTGTCAGCATGAGAAAAGCAGCTAAATCGGAAGACTTGACCACGCGAATTAACCGCGTGTTCGCGCCCGTGGACTCGCTTCCAGCAGCGCTCAAGATGGAACCAGAGTTGTGCCGCACGATTCTTCAGACGCTCCATGATCTCGGCGACGTGTTATGGTATGAAGACCTGGGCGTCGAGCTCTTCCAGAACACGGCCATCTTGGATCCGCTTCTGCTCCTCGATTTCATTCGTCCAGTCATCAACCACACGCACACAGGGGTGACCATGCCGCACGCGGACCTCAAGTCACTGCCGTTTTGGGTGGCGCTGTCCGACCACAAGCAAATGAAGGCGATGAAGCATGCATTACAGATGTTTCGTTTGGTCTATCCAGCCGAGAGCGGACGCGTCATGGAGTGGGACTCGGATCTGATCGTGCCAGCGTCGTGGCAAACCCGGACGCCAGCAGCGTGGCTGTTTCTCGGCGACATTCTACGGATCAAGGAAAGCAAGTCGTGTGAAGGCGAAGCCGTTCGAGTCCACTGGGAGTACCATTTCGAGTTTGGACTGCCGGCGTCACTCTTTGATCATGTAGTGGTCGCGAGCGTGTCGCCGTATTACAAATTTGACGCGGGGCCAGACTGGATCGTATACGAAGAGAAGCAGATTGCCGCATGCCGCATCATGGTCGGACGAGACCCCAAGTCGCTCCACCGCACGATCCATGTAGAAGCCGTCGTGGCACAAGAAGCGTGCGAGATGCACGCCGACAAGCTGTGGGCGAGTTTCCAACAGCTCTGTGGTGCATTCGTCAGTGTGCTGCACGGGTATCCTGGCTTGGTGGTGTCAAGCTTTGCGTGGGATGACGACCATGCCAAGATCAATTTGAAGCGTCTCGTGCGGTCGGCTGACTCGACGCCGTCGTCTGCAAAATGGATGCCGCCGCCAGTGACGTGGAAATGGTTCCAGCGAGTCATGACGGTGGAGCGAAGTCAACCGACGGAAGCCGCGAGAACGATTGACATGCAAGAGAATGGATAGAAGCAGTCCAAGAAAAGCACCAAATACGGGAAAGGTTGGAACACTATGACGTTCGCGTTATCCAGTCGAAATGAGCGGTCGAGCTCTTGTTGGTACTAGTAAGAGGCACGGTGATCAAACCATCTTCACAACCGCCGCCGTTTCTGGGACGGCCACCTCGTCAGCGCGATGCTTCACATCTGGTACGGCCGTACGATCTGCAACTCGACCCACAGCGACCTCGACGGCAACCGCGCCGTTGCCTTCAGCATCTTCATCCGTCCCTTCCTTGTAAAACGCTTTGATGTTAAAGGCAATACTCAAGCTCACCACCGTTGCGAGCCCCATCTGCGCCAACGCAAATCTGGTCCACTGGCCAGGCGTGTTGACGACGATGAGGATGCCAAAGATCACAAACTGGTACAGGAAGATGAGGCCGCACAACTTGGCAACTGAAGGCACACGATTAAAACACCATTTGGGCTGCGCATGGCAAGCAAGCGCTACGTTACCACGGATGCGTCGGGCCTTGGCCCAGAGGCGTTGAGCCCACTGGGTGAATCGATTGGGGTGCAGCGGCGTGGGTATGCGACGGGTAGCGAGTGGGGCGTCCACGGCGCGTGGAGCTGCGGCCACCATCTCGGTAAAGACTCGCCGCGCCACTTGTTCCATGGTTGTGATGTCAACCACCGCAGCGGCCGGGGCGTCGACTTTGGCTTGCGCCGTGAAGGACCACATCGTGAGGGTTCTTCGTCCCTTTCTCGGTCGTGAGGGCTTGGAGTTCGACTTTGCCGCCGCAGTTCAACGGGAATGATGGTCAACTTCAATATACCCCTCTACTGTGACATATACACAGTGATGGGCTTTGCAAATGCCATTTATAGCCAATCACTGGACCGTATTCGTTTTGCTGTGAACATCAAGGGAAATCAACGAGCACATGAAGGGTCGAGAAAAGGGAAAAAGCAATATACCATGGGGTGCTGTGTGGCATGTTCTCTGCCCGCTTTCAACTCATTCAAATGGGTCGCGACGTTCCCTTGGTTGGGTTGGCAAACTTCAACCAGAGAGACGGATACCGGTTTACAACCGGTAACTCTCTACGCGCCCCTGCCCGTAAATCAGTGATATGGTCGCCCTCTGTTGTGTGGTGTGCCGCCTGTGGTGTACAATAGTCTGAGGTCAGGGGTGTTTCATTCGCATCAAAAGGAAACAGCAATGAGCCGCACAGTGAAGCGTGAAGGCGCCGCTGTGGGGTCTGCGGCTTCACCAAGCGACTACGAGATCGCGCGACTTCAAAGCGAGTGGGAAAGAGTGCGGGGCCAGCGACTTGCGCTCGAGAAGAAGCAGGAACGAGCGAGAAACGGTCTCGAAAGAGAACCAGGGAACACAACCGTGGAACCGATTGACATCGTGGATGAGGAAGAGGATGCCGAAGACGCAAAGCTGGTTGCGCTCCAGACAGAACTATCGACTGACCCGTTCGCGTGCTGCTGCCACCCGCTCAAGCTGAAGAAACTCGGGTACAGTGGGCATAGTACATCATCTTGTTTCTTCACTATTCGTAGCTGTTTGACTGACAATTGGTGCGTCTCCAGGCAAAACTATGTGCGACTTCTGTGGTCCATTCTGGAACATATACATGTGAGTTCCAGATCTAGGCATGGTACTCACTGGACCTTGTATTCTCACCGTAGATTCTTCATGAGCGGCGTGTCGTGGACCGCGGCCGCGTCACGCGCGAGCTGATTCTCGTTGGTCCGCACTGGGTAGGCGTGCTGGTCACACTGTCGATCATCGTCGGCTCCACTGGACTCTTTCTGCATCAGCAGTGCACCCTGCTGCCGTGGTACTACTCAGTCATCACGCTGGGCTTTTGTGCCATGACACTGTACTATCTATACGGTGTCGCCTGCAAAGACCCGGGAATCGTTCTGCCACGAACCAAGTCCACCGACAACATTCCGCGTGAAGATGCCACGACAATTATTGTGTCGGACGACAACGAACAAGACAATGATGGTGAAGAAGAAACCAATGGCAACAGTGGGGATATGGAGGCCGTCAGCGCACGCGCACGCCGATCTCCTCCTCCCCCGTTACAGCCGCAGTCCCATGCCTACGCGCGATTCAGCCCGCGCGCTCGCTTCTGCGACATTTGCGAGGTCCACCAAGACGCGTACACGGAGCACTGCGACGACTGCGGCGTGTGCATTGAAGACTTGGACCACCACTGTCCGTGGATGGGCAAGTGTATCGGCAAGCGCAACATGCACGCATTTCGCATGTTCAACGTCTCGTGGGTCTTCTACGTCATCTTTGTACTCTTTGTGAGCATCCAAAACGTCGACTGGAGCGATGTCGCTGTGCAAAAGCTCCATCGCCTGTCCACGGGCGAGTGGGTTCCGGTTCCCCAAGGCACGACTGAGAAAGCCCATTAATCCAATCCATTCTTTCTATTATTCGTCTTGAAGCTTGGCAGCAAACTCTGGATACTGCTGACTGATGATTTCCCAGGAGCCGCTCATCTTCATCGAGTAGATTATCTCGCGCATCGCCGCTCTTGCTGACGATTCGACGCCCTGGGCTTTGACGGCCTCGTGGAGGACATCCAACGCAGCCTTGTAGACCACGGGTTCGATCGCAAACTGCTTGGAGTGGGCCACGCTCAGCAGCGTTGCGACGTCGTCGACGAGCTGCATGGTTGCCGATCGCATGAGGGCGAGATTCAGTGTCGATGCGTTGAGTGGCACCAGCATCGGATACTTTTCCAGCACGCCACGGAACGACAGCTCTAGATTTCCGAGCTTGTAGCGCACGTTCTCCACTTCCGCCTCCTCTTCTTCTTCATTGTCCACCTCTTCACTTTGCTGTCCAGAAACTGCGGCTGCCTGGGTTTTCGCTTTCTTCTCCTGCTTGCGAATCGCGCGAAGTTGCGAGCTAATGACATCAAACACGCGCTGCAGTGCCCTCTTACTGAGTGGCTCCCTCACGTCGGCGTGCCAATTGTCGAGTACGGCCACCATGGTCTCCAAATCGTGGTTCGACTCACACAGATTTAAGAGCTGCGCGTTGAGAAGGTCTCGCTTGCCCGGGTGTCTCGTGTCAAAGAGCTGCTCGACTTCACGGACCGCGATGATGTCGCACGAGTGACTCTCCGCACTCACCAGCACGGCGTACAGCACTTGAGAGAAAACCTCGGCCCGCAACGGAACCTTGGTGTGTTGCACGGTCGTGCGGAGTACCGTGAGCGCCACGTCGATATCCCCTCCACGCAGTGCCTGCAAGACACCGTGTGTTCCCGTGTGGGCGTTCCGGTCAATGGCCGTGGGGAAATTGTTGAGAAGCTGCAACACCGTGGGGCATTTGTTGAGTTCTGACGTGAGCCGGCGTTCGGTTTCCGATCGATTACTATTTCGGATCTTGGCGCGATGTTTCGCGATGCTCCCAAACAGCATCGCCACGGTGCTTGGAGGCGCAGTGATGTTGCTGTACTCCATCTCGTGGAGCAGTTCCATGATCTGCGTGAAATTGCCGTCGTGGATGGCGTACCGCAGCAAGTGCCTTTTCAATGCGTGCTTCGTGTTGATGTCGTCCGACTCGTCGAGCAGTCGGTCTTGGTCCTTGGCACGCATGTACAGGTCGGCGATCGCGAGTCGTGTGTTTTCATCACTGGACATCGCGACGACGTGGGCAAACGACGCCGCGTCCACTGCGATACCGCGAATGTCGGCATCACGCAAGAGTTGCACAGCTAGCCACAGACGGTTCGTTGATGCGGCTGTACTCACGGCAATCGAGATGCGACGCGAGTCTCGCTCGACGACCTGTGGATATTTGTCGAAGATGGTGTTCAGGAGATCAAAGATCGCGTCGTCTTCAGCATTCACCATGCTGGCCGGCTTGGCGTTAGCGTTGTCGTCTTCGTTTCTGTCGACCTCCGCTGACGCTTGGTCAGCTGACAGCTGAATTTCTACCCACTCTTTAGCAGCAACTTCGTCCCTCTGCTTAGCTTGGATTTCATCTTGAACTTTGTTTTCATTAGCTGCTGACACGCCCAGTACGACATCGGGGCGGGACATGAGGAAATGGAACAGCGCGTGACAGCTCGAGTAGTCAGTGTGGAACCGCAGCTTCTGCAGCTCATCCAAAACTCTCGTGACGCGCATGAGCCACGACATGGCCCCCTGGTTTCGCGCGAGCGGATCCACGAACGTAAACGTACACTCCATGCGCAGGAGGAAGTTGAGCGAGTCGGCCTCGTACAGATCCAGGCGGTTGCGCGTCGTCCCGAGTTCGAACTTGCGAAAATGGCCCTGCATCTTCCGGAAACGGGAGTTTGCTGGACAGCTTTGCAGGATCGCCCACAGCACGTGACGGTGGATCTGGAGCCGCTCGGACTGGTACCACCTCCA
Organism: Pythium phragmitis; assembly: GCA_023335925.1. Classification (NCBI taxonomy): domain Eukaryota; phylum Oomycota; class Peronosporomycetes; order Pythiales; family Pythiaceae; genus Pythium; species Pythium phragmitis. The sequence continues at coordinate 7,104 of JAADVZ010000806.1, read as the reverse complement.
CGTCGACTTGGGCGAGCGATACAATTTGATCTTGTTCTCAGCGAGCGCGTCACAAAACTGTTTAAAGTGAGAGCGGATCGCGCTGTAGTGCTGCTCGACACTGGCCTTTTCCAGGAGCGAGAGGTAGTGGCGTTCGTTGAGCCGTGCTCTGTGCTTGCGCAGGTACTCGAACGCGTGGAGGGCCTCGCCGTACGAACTCTCGGGCGCCGCCAGTACGCGCTCGCACGCACGGATAGAGGTCCGCACCGCCGGTTCGTTGTTGCTGGGCTTGTGTGTCGACGCGGGTGGCGAGGGAGGCAGTGCCGACGCGTCAATGAAGGCAGGATGATCAACTGCGTTGGCTTGTGAAAAAGCAACCGTTTGAGACTCTTGTTGCACGGAGAACGACCGCGCTTGTACGACAGGAAGGCAACGGTTCGTGTCAATAAGGTGCGCGGAAATCGAAGGCCGACGGATGTGAGCAGCTACGCGCACGGCACCGCGCCAGGAGCGCAGCATGTTGCCGATCGACGAGGATTGCCCACAGGAAATGCAGTGGTGTGGAAATGCGGACACAAATAGAGTGGACCACGTGAAAGACGTAGAGACACGCAATGTTCCTAACAATATCTTGATATGGGGTTCTTAACGTATTAATGATGGCTGCACAGTGGTCCGACGTCTTTCGACTGGTCGTCGGTCCCACCACCACTCAAACGATCGAGCCGTGCGAGAGGGCGCAGGTACATGCGTCAGAAGGTGCTGGAGGTTCCATCCGCCATCGCACGCCATGTAACCACATGCGACCGTATTCATTTACGCGGTTACAGGATGCATCGGTCGATAGGGAAACGGATTGCGGAACAAGAGGGTTCGAGGTTGTACATGGGTGCTGGCAAGATGGCTGCTGGCGACAACATTCTCTGCTTGGCCACCAAGTGGGTTGACTGAGCAAGCAGAGTAGCGCGCAAACACCATCAGGAGAACAGGAACATGGTGGACAGCGATGAAAATTCACATATGTGACGGGGCCTTTGAAGTCGACATGTTGTGATTGCACGATGATGTTCCCTCTCCTCTGTCTAAATCGTAATTTTGCGGAACGTAAAACGCTCGATCGTAAAAAGCGTATGTCCACCCCGTACGTATTGGCTGTACAGTAGAATACTGCATTGGTGGTAATTCGTGCCAATTTGAACCTGGGTGCGTCTTCGAAGGGACACGCCCATTGGGACATACGGAACGGACTTATGTGGCGCCCCTCTGGCAGACCACATGATACTATCCTGGATCTTCCGGCTATGCTGGCCATATCACTGCCTGTACAGTCTAGATAATAACATTGGGCTCGTGCTCCCGATATTATTCTTATCGCAGCGTCCAACGGACGGCCAGATAGTCGCCGACAACGACGCTTGGGACAATCATGCCCACTAATAGAAGCGAACGATCACGCCCTTCGGGACCACCATTCCGTTAGATTCTTCGGTAAACTTTAGACCGATTCTCAATCCCAGAGAAACAGCAACTTCAACATGTTAGACAACCTTGCATCTTGGTTGATTACTTGTGTGGAGGCGACTAGACTGCGACAAATGCGCGCACCATACATCTAAACATTACTTCGTGGAGCCAATCTGGAGATATCAAAATCCTAACGTGACGCGGTACAGTCGTGAGAAATGCACTGCGACCCAGAGTTCCTCGGCTCACCTGATGGATGGTCGTCCGAAATACTATATGATATGATCTGCAACGCAAGCATGATAGTGAGGGTTTACTGGACCGTAGTGGCGTGAAATGTTCTCTGGAAACATGGAGTCCATTACTAGTGGAATTGGAAACAGTACTCACAGTCATTTCGAAATAATTGGGGGCCAGATGCTCCAGTGGAAGGTCAAGAAGATACAATTCCTCAAGAAACAAAACGTCGGACCCACTGGTCAAGACGCGGCATAGGTACATATACATCCAGTGACCTTTGGTGACCCGTTGTTACCGAGGAGCCCTCCCACCAGTGCAATCCCCGGAGTTCACTGGCTCGGAATGACGGTTCCAGAGTCAACATTCTGCAGCATCAAGAAATTCGGAGCAAACCGTCGGACCAAATATCGCTCAAGCCATTCACAGCAAAAATTCTCATGAGCACAATCGCGATCGACGCGTCAGCCCTGTGATTTGTTTGACTTCATTCGCTAGCTCGTTGGGGCTGACGTCGCCAACACAGGCAAAGAAATCCAGTCCAGCTTCCACACACATTTCAATGGTCAAGTTTGCTCGTGAAATCGTAATGTTCGGCTGTACAGTCAAAAACGCCGACTTTTTTAGACGTGCTGCAGTGTAGAAAAAGCACTTTGGGTTCTCGCGTCACCAACCCGAATCGCAGAGACAACCCCTGTCGGTGTTGTACGTACGTCAGTGGGCCTCGAAGAAACCTCTTACATCGCATAATCCTGTCTTACGGTGGAAGCCAGCTGGTCATATTACATACTGTGTTACCTGTTTTCAGCAATAAAATTGTATCATATGATACTTACAAGAATATCTATTTTGCGAGGGGATGTTGATAAACTGTGATCATCGCACTGACCAGAGTGCAACTGTTTCATTGGTGATCTTGGTGATGTGTCCCACTATCTGTTTCGTCTGTGCCACCTCGCGACAGGCACGCAAGCTCTTGCGGCAAGTGCTCATTGGTGACGTCCAAAGGAGTTGGCACTTCTGTGTTGTCTGTTGGTTGTTGGAAATCGCGCGTTGCCAAACCAACTCCTCATTCTCCAATTCGCCGCGTTCCTCTCACATTGTCTTCAGTGTTCTCCCTACGTCACCGAATATGCTTCCGCCAACAATTTCGCTTAACGCTGTGCACACGGCCGTGATCGACACGCGTAAGGAAGGCTCCCACACCGACTATGCGATCCGCGTGCAGCCCAAGTTTGGTGGCGCGAGCGACGGCGAGATCGTCTACCGCCGCTTCTCGGCGTTCCTCCAGCTCCAGCGTCTTGCGCGTCGCCACATGGAGACCAACAAGTGCCCGTGCGGCGGCAACGACCAAAACTGCCTCCTCGCCAAGTTCCTCAAGCCCGTGTTCACTGCGACCGAGTTCCCGGTCATGCAGGGTCGCCTGCTGGGCAAGAACTCGCGCTGGGTTGTTAAGGACCGCGTGCTCTTTCTCAACGCGTTTCTTCTCGAGCTCGAAGAGGCGCTCCAAAAGTGCCCGCCGATCTTGATCCAGCGCTGCGAGAAGGAAAACTGCAAGCTCGCTAAGCTCGTCAAGAGCTTCTACGGCTGCATCGAACCGGGCGAGATGGCCACGCGCCCAACTCATTCGGGCTCGATGTAAGACTGTCGTCGATTCGATCCATTTCTATCTACTATTTTGTGAGCGTTGCACAAGCCTCCATCCGTCAAGAACGATACCTTCCCCGCGCCAACTGCACCAACACCTTCGCGCCACCGTCACCTTCATCCATGGACGGCAAAGAGAAGCAACAGCAACCACCTAACGTCGTATCCGACGTCACATCACTCACACTGGCACTCCCCTCCGATCGAAGGAGGGGCCGCCCCCATGATATCACCCCCATTTCGTCCATCACCAAGACAAGTATTTAGCTGAGGTAGACAGAAAGAACACCTTGCATCTTCCCGTGATACATCCAACACGATTCCTCTTCCCATTCATTGACTTGGTCCAACAATCCTTCCTTGAGCATTGTCTTTTCGAACACGACTAATATCAGGGTCCAGTGACTTGGTTTCCCACGGGAATGATATCCACCGTGTTGGGGCAGTTCCTTGAGTCAAGGAATACAGCCACCGCCAAAAGTTGAGCGTTCCGCGGCGCATGGAACAGTTCTGGTTTCCAAGTGGTGCATGCATAGATTGTTTCGTGGACTGCGATGAATGAACTCGTCTGTCGGCGTACACTGTAATGTTCCGCCGTGGCCAATCACTGGAAGGTTCCGACCAATGGACTGAATCTCTGGACTGGCTTTGGTGAGGGAACACTGCATTTTCAAGAAGCATAATTAGGTTAGCTTCTGATTAGTACAGTGGCCCTGAGGCAATAATGTGATGATGCTGGGCGCACCTGTGAAAGGTCGCCAACTCCATCTACACCCTCGTCGTTGATCGGAAAGCTACGCAGCAAAATGGATCGCGTGCGCGATGCCGAACACTGGGCAGCAATCAAAGAGGCCAGCGAGAAGAAGCTACTGGGTACGCTGAGCTCCTTTCTGGCCTAACTCACTCATGGATGGAGCTCTGATTGGGATCTTGGTGTCCTCCACACAGTCGTTGACGCGCACAAAGACTGGTGCGGTCCCTGCAAGATCATGGAGCCGACGTACAAGAGGTTGAACACAGAGATCGAGCGCGCTGACCAGCGTGTGGTCTTTGTCAGTGTGCGTTGTGCGTTTTGTGAGGGATGATGATATTCTCTAATGAGTGCAATTGAAGGCCAGCGTGAGCCTGGGATTAGAAGGCATCGAGGACAATGGGAGCTGCAAACCGCGATTCCTGCTCATCAAGGTGGATGCTTGAACGAGCTACTCGTCTTGTGCCGAATCAAATTCGAAGCGGAAGTCTGATCTTTGTGCTGGTGTTGGTCGCAGGATCGCAAGCTCGTCGCAGAGGTAAATGGCGCGAACGCCCCTCAGTTGGAGCATCTCATCCACCAGCACGTGCCGCCACTATCCAGCTTGGACGACGAACCGTAAAACTCCAGCATGTACATGCTGGGACGTCAGTCGCGCATCGAATGCGAACGGAAGGGATGTATTGAGGATATTGGTGAGAAGAAAATTGGATCGTAACTTGAGGCTGGACGATGGCGTTTGCAACTGCTTCTATGGGTTCAGAGGGAAGATAAATCCGGCTTCGTCGTATCGACCTTCACGGCAGCGCTTGCATAGCTCTCTATACGTACATGGAAAAGGTGCATGAGTTGGCGGGATCGTCAAACCAACATTGTATGTGCCCTATCAAACCTGTAGGAGAAGTTCTGAAGGTCGAGACGTTACAGCCAACCACGCGTGAGATGAAGAAGCCAGCAAGATGTCAACTGATGAACGTACGTGATTGCCTGCAAATATTGTATGGTACAAGCTCGGTCAACGCGGTGTCATTGTTCATCATTTGGTTTTGCGGACTTACCACAGGTGTTGCATTTCCAGTCGCCCTATTTCGTCCAACCGAGAATCGGTCTGTCAGCATTAAAGTCCCAGCATATATTCAAGGCGACCGTCAGTACGTACCGGCCACCACAGCATGTGTGGACGGGTATCGACGCTATCCGTGATCGAAGCCTATGACGATAAGAACAGCATCAGCACGCATGAAGCACCGAAATCGGACACCAAGAAACACACCGTTTCGACAGGAGCTACGCCCGGCAGACACGACAACGAGTTTATGCGTGGGAAGTCGAAGAGCTTTCTATAATCAAGCACGACGGGTGGGTCTTGTCGCTGAGAACGAGAAAATAGCACGTGCTTGTCCGCTGCGGTCGAACTTGCGCTTGAGTTTCTGGAAAGTGTCAGTATAATCGCTTGACGTTATCCCCTTGTGCAGATCAAACCTCTCATCGCCTTCTCCATCACATGGGAACTCGACCAAGAAGGGAAAGCCGAAGCATTTCTTCAACCCGGGGACATCTTCATCCTCGGTGTCGGTGTCGCTGCTTGCTGCAGACGAGCCGTCGCTCTGCTGATCACACTCATGGGTTTCTTGGTTGCTTCTCAATGGTGTCTTGATCTGAGGCTTGTTTCGACGCGGAGCAAATTTCTTGCCGTGAGCAAGGAGCATCATAGACGTTAAATCGAGCGGTGTGACGGTCCAAATCGATTTTTTCTCCTTGCACATTAGCACCGTTGGCGCTTGACGAGTCGATTGGATCGCCCAAATCGGTTTCGGCTCGCGCATTTTGAATGGCTTTGCGTCGGCCTTCAGCACCTGTGCGTACGATGGCTTCCGCACGTTCTCATCTCTTGGAGGATCTGCTGGTGGTTGATTCTCCTTGTCAATTGCCCGAGTTTCTGCAGCCACCTTTCGTGCGGCTTCATGCGGTGGCGCGTTGTTCACCCGGCGAGAAGGCATATTCGGCGTCGCATCGCGGGGCGCGAATGGCTGGCGTCGGAGAGGCGGCACAGGGACAAAGTTCTTGCCGTATGCATACGGCGGGTTCCATGGGTGCTGCTGAAACGGCGGTGGCATGCGCATCGCCGTGTGCATGTAGTGGTGTTGTTGGTACGAAGGAGGGAACGGCGGCAGCGGCGGAAACATGTCGGACGCGGTCGAGATGAAGCTGCACGCGGAGGGTGCGTGTGTAGGCGGGGGTGGAGGCTGATTATCTGGCCTAGGGGGTGTAGAATGCCGATGGCGAGAGTCTCGCGTTGGTACTTCAACTCATGGACCATCACTCTGAAACTACGGTTACAGTGTATGTCATATGGTTACACTGTAACCGCAGAGGCTTCTTTACCAGACCATCATTCTGTTTGCAATCAGGAATTTGACGAATTCAGACTATTATTCACCCTAATTGTGCAACAACTGTCAAGTAAATCTCTAAAAAGGGGTATATTATCGCTGCCTTTGTCGAATCAAATCTTGTTTGATGTAACTTGGAAGGGCCTTATAACAAGAGGTGATTGAAGGCGAGGTTTATCTTTTTTGCGCGGCAAAGCCACAGCATCCGAAGGGAAACCTCAGTTGCTCTTTCTCCACGACGACGACAAGACCAAGCCACCATCGACCAGGGGTAAGTGGGTATACTGTATTCGCGGCAAGCGGCCCCTCGGAAAGGGAACGATCGGTGCCACACGATTTTTCCGTGGAAGGAACAGGTACTTTTGAAGCACAAAAAGCAAACCTCGCGCAAGCGATGGACAACCAGACGCAAGCTCTGGCCCAAGCGATGCCCAAGGCAACGGCCAATGCGATGGCCAACCAGACGCAAGATCTAGCCCCAGCGATGCCCAAGGCGATGGCCGATGCGATGGCCGATCCGATGGCCAACCAGACGCAAGGTCTAGCCCAAGCGATGCCCAAGGCGACGGCTGATGCGATGGCTGATGCGATGGCCAACCAGACGAAAGATCTTGGCCGGGCGATAGCCGATGC
>JAADVZ010000805.1:0-14362 GCA_023335925.1 Pythium phragmitis | reverse complement strand
TAGATATCTCACCTGAACAGAGCAGAGCACACAGCATCGGTCCAGCGTAAACGCGTCTGTCGTTCCATGCCGGAGACAAAACACCGTGCAGCGAGGCTCCTCCTGCTCAGAGATGTATGCGGCCGATAGCTCATTCAGAACGGTGTCCCCCAGCTCCCAGAACTCGTCGAAGTTCATCGTGCCGGCTGCCAAACGATCAAACTGCGAAAGAGCTTTCACCATTTGATCGCTGTTCATGAGCCTCTCCACAAACAACGCCTCCGTGGCCTCTTGAGTCACCGCCAGTCGGTAGCTGAGAGCTTCTAGTTCCTCGGCGTTCAAATGCTCGTGGTTGTGAAATAATAAGTCATTGGTGGGAAGTGCGGCAAGCACACGCGGCGCGGCGCTCAAACACTGCCGAAAGCCAAGCCACAAGAGATCAGAAACGAGGGTTTGACCCTCCAGTAAGAGACGCCACTCACCTTATGGAATGAGCGCAGTTCAGCAATGTCCATCATTCCGGAATCGGCTTCCATAATCTCGACAACCTCGCACAGCACGTGCGACTGCATTTTCAGCCGGTAACTCACCCTCCGCTGCAGCGTCTGCATCTCATTGTGCTTCAACTTGGACACCAGCGCTGGTCGTGTGCTACGTGTGGTGGCTTGCTCGTCGGAGTGACGAACAGCTAGCGTGTGTGGTCGAAACTCCCCGCAAAAGTGAGCCACTTGACACCGGCGAATCGCTCGATTCCATACCATACGCTGCCGAGCCGAGACGTGGTTCTCCAGGAGCGACACCGGATCAAAGCTCAGCGAGTTCTGCCCGTCGCTAACCAAACTCAGCAACCAGTACGGCCCGATGGTTCGCTCCAAATTGGCCACACCCACGCACATCGGAGCGAGCTGACATCGTACGAGTACCAACAGAATCTCACCGACCACACTGAGCGCCGCGATAGAGTCGACATCAATGTCGCGGGTTAGACTGTCAATCGTGTCTCTCTGCGTGAGATAAAACGTTGCCGGCTCGGCCCAGGATGCAATCCCTCCGGACTGTTGTGTCGGTGAGAGATACCGTGTGTGGCGCAAAATGTGGCCGATCAGCACGGTCGGAAACGCTGATACTTCGCCGGCCACGCGATAGATGACGCGCTTTGCAACCATACACACTGATCCTAGGATGCGGAGAGCAATCGCCGTTGACGTCCCAGCAGCATCTGCGTGCATATTTGTCGGGTCCAGTGCAGACGGGATCACTTGGGACTGCTCGTGCTGGGCGCCACCGCTTTCTCCTACTCGATTCGCCAAGGCAAAACGCACTGACGGGGATTTCATGTCATGCTCCAGCTTTCCCATGTTTCTCGTGTCGGCACTTCTTCGACGTTGGCCAATCCGGAGTCGATCGGCGAGATGCTGCCGCTTTTGCCTCGGGAGAATCGAAATGTACTCGGACGGCAAGAGCGCGCCGATCCAATCCACAGGCACGGGCAGAGAGCACGACTGGAACCATGGAGGTGGCCAGAAGACGGCGAGTTGGCCTTCACGCAGAAAGTCTTCTTCCTTGAATAGGTCTCGCACTTGGGCCAGTGGCACAGAATCCACTAAAAGGCCGAGCGTCACTTTGAGCGTGAGTACACCAAACGTGTCCGTCTTCAGTTCCAGCAGATAGTCGACGCGGGACTCGTGCTGGATCGAGGGACTAAACCACTTGGCCGCCGAGAGAAGGGGGCGGAGCGAAATTGACGTGTGGCCGTGGTACTCGCTCCCGGCAACCGTCTTCATCTTGATTTGAATTCGCTTGTCGTTGCAGTAGTCGCCAAAGTCGTCCATTGTTGCGAGCAGATAGTGCACGCGTGTCTCACAGAGCTGCCAGCGGTTTGGCGTGTGGCGTTTGCTGCCGTCAAAATCGAGCCGGGAAAAGTGCTGGCCCAAGTGATACTCGAGGTAAAAGTCCTCGGCCGCGATGCCTGGACCGCCGTCTTGCAGTTCGTGGAAGAAGAAGACGAGCCGCAGCTGCATGCACGTTGGGTCCACGTCTTGCCCTTTGATGGGCGTGTATTGTGGGGGTACGACCTGTGCACGACTCGGACTGCGGTCTTCTTGTATGGCAGACACGCAGCTCTCGATGTACACACGATGAATGTCGCTGCACAAAGCAGTCATGCGATCACTGAGGCGTGGTTTAGTGTCGCTTGGCGCAGCATTTCCTGTACTTTCGTCGAGCGCTGCGAGATGCGACAGAAGGCCTGGACGAACAACCCCATAGGCTTCGTTCAGTTCCTGTGCGATGCGTGAAAGCGCGAGCTGGCTCTTGTAGATGCGGTAGCACAGGTAACACACAGTGAACTCGCTGGCCTGGCACGTCGGGTTTCTCAAGAGCAGCAACGCCGCGTGTTCCCACAGAAGGAGTGACTCGCCGCGTTGGCGCAGTTGGAATAGTGTCGACACGACCATCTTGAGCGTCATGCGGTAGTCCGAAAAGACGCGAAACACGTCGTCGGACTCGGGCGACGCGATCGTCCGTAGCTCGTCACGCACCGTCTTGGGGAGCTCACACGAGCAGCCGCACAGTGAGCACTGTGGCGCCATGTAGTTCCCCGGCGGCGTGGCTGCGATTGTGCGCAGTGTTTGGCGAAAATACTTGGAGCGCAGCGCATCGTGGATGAACGCCGCCGAATCAATGGCGCTGTTGTTTTGGACCGACAACGGCACGTCAATACGGTAGCACGCATCAAAGTGCGTCACGCGGATGAACCACCATTGGCCTAGACCGTCCTTGATGAAGTCGGCCGTGAGTTCGCGCACTCGGATCCCGGGCAGCTGTGCTGTGAAATGCTCGATGATCCGCCGCACCGCGTGAAGCCCCTCAGCGACTGGATTCCCACGGATACGTGGTAACTTGGCTTGTTGCTGCTGTCGTTTCGGGTCCGAGCCGCTCGTGCCCGTGACGAGATAGTAGGGCGAGAGCTGCGCCATCTGCCAAAGTGCGGCGTCGAAAGGCGTCCCCTGTGGACGAGAAGCGTCTGTCACTACAGCGTGCATTAGTCAGTCATGCCATCCTTGGATTGCCACTGAATGCAACCGTACTGGATGGCGTCTTTCCCGTGGATAATATGGTTGATGCCTCCGTGATCTTCTTCCTGTTCGTTTACCGGCATACAGGTCAGCCCATCCATCCATGCAACTAAACGCTTTAGCATCGCCCACGCACTCGTTAAAAATATTAATCGCGAATCGGCGGTTCTCGCGATCGCCCCAGGTCACGCGGAAGATGCTCGCGTGGGATCCGCGGCAGCGCACGTGCTTTTGGACGCTGAACCCGAGATCGCACGGCGCACTGACCACAAGATCAAGCGCTCTTCGCGTGAGCACGAGCGACTTGCTGTTCATACCACTACCTCCCCCTCCAGTCCCAGGACCAGTGCCACCAAGCCCTTTCCAGTGAGCAACGTTCCGCACGGCCACGACGTCGTCCATGCCGACAGAGAGCAACGACGCGGCGTTCTGCGGATCCTCGTCCATAAAATCCGAAAGCAGCCGCTTGCGCCACGCCGGTCCTTTCTCATCCCGCACAACAAACCCGTTCGCGTCGGTGCGCAGCGCCAGTGTTTCTTCGCGGAGGTCTTTCTTGTCGCACACGACTGTGGGCGGCAGTTGCAGCTGAAGCTTGCGGCCGTCGGGTAGCGGCTGGAGATACTTGTAGAAATGCAGCAGTGGCTACAGACCAGCGAATGAGATCGAGTGCGTCTCCCACACCAGCGGAAATCGGCAGAACGCACCTTGACTTGACGAGGGCATGGAAACCCGTCCTGCTATTGCGCCATAATAGTCAGCCGTAGTTTTAGTCCGCAGTCGTAGGCAAATGCGGTCCCCAACCTTGTCGATGTCGTTCTCGACGGGAGCGCGAATCTCCGCGCTCGCAGTTGGTAACTCAGCGTGCAGGCGCGCACTCAACGACCCTCGCCGCCGTAGCGCACCGGACGCCTCGGCCATTGAAGTGCAGTGTCTAGACGTGGAAACTTAACGGCCCAAGGTGCTATCCCGTGGCGGAAAATAGACTCGAACCGCTCATCAACGGAACACACCAAGAGGGAGAGAGAGAGAGAGAAGCCGGTAGCCAACGTGACATACAGAGGAACGCATGTGTGGTAGGTGAGCCCTTCGCGATGGGGGCGTACGGAAGGCGGCAGACTCTCCGCACCACCGCCATTCATGCCCTGCCAGATTTCTTCGTTCTCACTTCAACGTTGTGGCTAATTGGCGCTGTTTGATTGGTTGATAATCTGATAAATGTGGTCCACATAACGATTTGGGTGCATTTGCACGCGCTGGATCCAGACACGACAAAGCAATCAAGCGACTGGGAGGCAGCAGATCCCAATGGCGACGAAGACGGCGGTGGTGGTGCCCTCGGGCTCGCTCTGGTGGAAGCTCGGTGCGGTCTCGGGCGCGGCGGCGATCATGCTTGGTGCGTTCTTATACCATCTCTAGATCGGACTCCACGGGTCATCTGGACTAATATCTCGTTCCTCGGTGTTCTATCTGCTGTGTGCGTCGCTACTAAAGGTGCCTTTGGCGCGCACGCGTTGCAGCGCAAGGTCAAGGACCCAAAGATGCTCAAGAACTGGGAGACGGCCTCCCACTACCACGTGAGTAGCAGCTACGTGGGGTCTCTACTCCTCGGCGAACCTATCCGCTCATGGTCTGCCTCTGTATGAACATGGGCAGCTCATCCACTCGGTCGCGCTGCTCGCTGTGCCGCTCTCCAAGCGCCCAGCCGTTGCGGGCGGTCTCCTCGCGTCCGGCGCGCTGCTCTTTTCTGGCAGCCTCTACGCGATGGTGCTCACGGACCAGCGCAAGCTCGGCGCCGTCACGGTGCGTTGGTCTCCCCATAACCCCTCACCGCTATCGCCCCTCACGCACGGCCTTATATTTCTTCCACGTACTGTTGTAGCCCATCGGCGGCGTGGCCATGATTGCTGGTTGGCTCGCGCTGCTGTTGTAGATGGCCATCCAGGCACTTTGAAGTTGAGTGCTCTGAGCGTTCCACCTTATTACGAAAATACCCCTAGTTTTTCGAAAGTATCTCTGCATACCCGCAACCTTCGCAGATCTTCCGCTTCATGAAACCTTACGGTCGCCACCCGACTGGTCGCCGCGACTCTCCACGCGACTCCTCAGCGGATCTAGAGCGAAGATATGCTCCCACGCCGCCCCCTCGTTATCCGCTCGCCCAGGTGGCCCTTCAGGACATCGCCGTTCGCCGTTCGCATCGAGTCGGGGTCGACAGCATCCCTGCCGATCGCATCACAACTGCTTTCCGCCTCCATCCGCAGTCGCCTTGCTCCCGCCGCTTCGAAGTCTCTCTCTGTCTTTCTGGAACCATGCGCCGCTGGTGTATCGGAGCGATCGCCATGGCGCTGCTGGTGGCGCCCGCGCTTGCGGCGTGTCCCAACAAGTGTTCCGGCCATGGAAGCTGCGGCAAGAACGACGTCTGCGCCTGCATGCAGAACTGGACGGGCGGCGACTGCTCGGGCCGCGTCTGCCCGTTCACGCGCGCGTGGCAGGACACGGCTGAGGCCGACAGCGACGCCCACTACTACGCCGAGTGCGGCAACCGCGGGCTCTGCGACCGCGACAAGGGCGTGTGCGATTGCGACGAGCCGTTCACCGGCAGCGGCTGCCGCCGCCTCGGCTGTCCGAGCGACTGTAGCGGCCACGGCACCTGTGAGTTTATGGAAGAGCTCGCGGCTGACGGCTACTACAAGCGTGTGGGCGGCAAGTCTGGCCGCAAGTACGAGCTGTGGGACCAAGAGAAGATCATGGGCTGCCGCTGTGACCCGGGCTTCGAAGGCCACAACTGTGCACGGCGCGTGTGCCCCAAGGGTGACGACCCGCTCACGACGGCTGTGAGTGGCGTGGACACGAACGAGATGATCCAGATGATCGATGTCAGCGATTACAAGGACGCGCAGGGCTTCTTGACGTACCACGATCCGTACGGCAACGCCTGGGTCACGGACCGCATCGTTTTCAGCACGAGAACTGGAACGGGCGATGCACCGGATCCGTTCGTCTATACGTTTGTGGGGTGCGCAAACATCCAAAAGGCGCTTCGTCGCCTCCCCAACAACGTGCTCAACAATGTGGACGTGACCGAGGTCACGACGTACACCCCATTAGTGAGGTCCACGCCCACTTCGTCGTCGGGGACATCCGGCACTGTCGTCAATGGCGCTAATGATCAAAAGATTTGCCAGGTCACGTTCAAGTCCGAGCCGGGCACGACGGGCTTCCAGCACCCGCTCGAGTGTGACGTGTCTGACCACGATGCGACCGGCAAGCGCCCCGTCACGTCGGCGCCGACGACCGTCCCGACGTGCAAGGTCGCGGAACACAGCGCGGGCGCGACTCGTCCGCTCAGCGAGCTCGCCGAGTGTTCGAACCGTGGTGTGTGCGACTCCGCCAATGGCGTCTGCAAGTGCTACGCCGGCCACATGGGTCTTGCGTGTCAGACGCAGGAGGCGTTGGTCTAAGCCAAGCCAGTGTAAGCTGGACGGCAAGTGAGAGAGGAGAAGTCGACACCACCTGCCATACAGTTTACTTTCACCTCGTGAACTCTTCTGTGCATATCCGTCGAGGCCAAGCGCGAACGACGGAGAAAAAAAGCAATAAAACGAACAAAAAAGCTGCATTTGCACCGCTATTAGTTTGGGGACTCGACACCGTTGGATGTCACTGTGTGTACAAGAGGAGTCAACAACTCAGAACGAATCCAACCTCCACCTAGCGCTGTACCTCGAAAGTGGGCCTTTCCGTGTGCGAGCAATGACGATTTTGTCACTGTTGCGACTCGCTCGTTGCCCTACGAGATAGATCCACGAAAGAACGTGAATAGACCTCCACATCCCAAACGAGCTAGTGTAGCCATACCTCCCACGAGAGCGAAAGACGATTTGTGATCGCGTGGGACCAACTCTCACCTACAAATTCGTCGAGTGAGACGCAAAGCCACTGCACACAAGTATGACTTTCTGCTTACCGAGTGTGGGGAAATCCGTCGTCCCACCTCGATTGATGTTCCCTGATCGAGCAGTAACCTGGTTTATCAGAAGCACCTGAGAGAAACAGGACATTAAATCAGCCGCGGTTCCAAGTATGCCAATCCCAAGCACAAAGTACCGAAAGATCAAAGTCGACCACCAAGCGATGCATCAAGCTGGCGATGGTACCGAGCGCGCGTATCCGCTGGCTAAACTCTTCAAATCCATGGCGAAAGTGGAAGGCCACACTGTCTACGATGAGCATTTGGATCTGGCCAGCCCAAAGAGTCACATAAAACGAGTCCGATCGTCAGCAGGAAGATCCATCCACGCAACGACACAAGATATTTAACTCTTACCTCTGGTCGCAGGTGCAGTAACTCTGGAAGCGCGTTCATGACTTCCATTTGCTCGACGAAATCGTGGGCGCGAAAGTAGACGATTCCTCTCAGTAGCTCATCTCGGCCCTGGGTAAACAGGTTCCGTTCGCGTCACTGAAGCAACGGGTTTGACTTGGCGGGTTCCCAGCAAAGGACGTACCACACCGCGTGACTTTAGATCCGGACGGTGTTCCACTGTGGCCTCGGCTATTGCAGCTATTCGGTCCACGACAAAGCTGCCTTCCGTATCTTGTGGAGGTATGGATATTAGCCCGACAACAGCCATCAGCATTAAAGCATCAGTTCAAAGCGACTTACCAATGTAGACCACAGCGAATGGAGCGGATGAGCTTGCAGCGAATTGACACTGCGCCGCAACACACATGTGCAGTCTTGGAACAGCAAAGTGTTGAGCACGAGTGTTGGTGGCACGACGCTCTATATCTTCCCCAAACGCACCCAATTTGAGTCTTGCCTGACCCCGGTGCACCGCCTGGATCATACCACAAATGAACCATCAGCCATATAGTACAAGCAGCATGCTCCCATGGAAGAGGTAACGTACACAGCTCAGTCACTTCGCCTCTCGCGAAGCCGCCGCCCAGGATGTGGTCGAGTACAGGGACCTGCGTGCTGATTGGTAAGAGCCGCTCTTGCTCCTGTGCGAGCGCACTGGTCAATGCGAAATCTTTCTGTTGATTGGGGAATGTGTTCAGTTATTGTACCTGTAGTAGATCGAGCGCCGTGATCGGCTGAAGGTTTTGTCCCTTTGCAGGTGGGCAAACGAGCTCAACAACGCGAGCCGCGTCGTCAAATGTGATCCCCGCTTCTGCACCGAGTCAGAGACATGTCAGCGCCGCGCCGACAGCGAGATGTTCACATCTCAAGCCATGGCAGCACCGGGTCCTACCGTTCGACAACTCGCGCGCCGTCAGCCCGATGACGTCTGCCTTGTACCGAAAGCCAGTCTTCAGCAACGCCGCTGTAGCCCAAAGTTAGTCCACTCACCGTACCAGTAAATGTATTGATGGCTATGTACCTAAGACGGACGGCGCGAGACCACAGGCCGCCAGATCCACATCGCTGCTGCTGCTTGGCGTCGCCATCGTGCTTTATCGCCTCCGTGTAAACATAACGAAACAGCCATGATTGGGTAAAATCACCAGACGTACTAAACCTAAAGTGATTGGGTGAAAAACTCACATAGCGCATTCGATTGGCTGAATAGGTGTGCTCTTTTTCCGGCCGGTCATTTGGTGTGCGGTGGGGGCTGAATCCTTCGGCACCCTCGGAAAGCTCTCTCACTATGGCGCTGCGTCTCAGCCTCCAGCGCGCGCTGCGTGCGTCCGCCGGCTCTCGCCGCGCGTCGGCGCGTACTTTCAGCCTGCTCCAGCACGCCGCCGACAAGTTCACTGTGGTACGTTTGGCTCCAGTCGAGAGCTCTTCATCGTTGCCGAGCGTGTAACACAATGGTGTTCACTGACAGCAACTCCCAGAGGAGCACGACGGCCTCAACATTGAGTTCAACTGGTCGTTGGCCGACGACGACGTCACGCCGCGTGGCGACGCCTACCAGAACCTGCGCTGGGCCAAGCTCGCTGAGTTTGCCAAGGATGCCAAGCCAGGTGAGCTCGTCGGCGTGTAACTATAGGGTGCAGCGAGATGGAGGTGTGCTAACGAATAGAATGCGTATTTGCAGCTGGCAAGGCGGTCGCTACAAAGGAGGTCGACGTGGACGTGTCGTTCGGCGACTACGAGTCCGTTTACGAAAAGGTGGGATTGATCACATCGCGGCCAGCTCTTTGAATAGCTGAGTGGACACTTACTGGGAGTGACTGCTGTTTCACAGGTGACCGACTACCTCTCGGTCCAGCCCAGCATCTTTGCGCAGGACGGTGCCGTCGGCTCGTTTAAGGATAGCCGCACCCGCGTGCGCGTGATCACGGACTCGCCCGTCGTCGCGCTCTTTGCACAGAGCCTGCTGGTGAGGACGGCAACTGTCTTGCGGTCCGTGCGCATCATATAGATCTGCGTAGTTCTCACCATGTATATCCGAGTACTCAGGTTCGTGTCCCAACCAAGGACCCCCACGCCGTTCGTCCGATTGTCGTGTACGTCGTGAGCGAGGGTGATTTCAAGGGTGCGGAGCCGAGCGCGTATCTTTTGGTGGACAAGAATGAGGACGAGCAGGTGTACGCCAAGGTCATCATTACGGGCGCCGCCGACCTGAGCTCCATCCAGACTGCGATCGGTCTCGCCAAGAAGAAGCTCATGGAGCACACGGAGGCCGACTCGCTCGTACTGCCCGCTGACGTGCTTCTCAACGGCGACAAGTCGGCGCTGGTTTTCAACGCGAGCGGTACGACATGCACTTGCGGGGCAGCCACTTCAGCAGACTCTTCCTCATCCATTCGTGTATGTATTGTGTAGCTACTGCGCGCGCCAACAGCGTCAACGCCGGCTCGCTCTACGCCGCGCATCTCAACATTTGGAACTCAGCTGGGCTCACGTCGCTCTTCGGTGGCGCCGTCGTGGACGCGGCCAAGATCCAGAAGAAGCAGGTCGTCGCGACCGAGAAGGGTGCGGCTGTGTACGTGCCGTGCAACAACTTGGTCGACGCGCCCAAGGCGGCTTTGTTTGTGACCAAAGGCTCGGGCGTTAAGCCGATCTCGATCACGGAAGCGTCGGCGCTGCTCAAGTCTGTCGACGCGACCGCCGACGTCGAGAAGTTTGAGGCGCTGCTCAAGGTGAGCTTTTTGTCTAGTTTCCTTTTGTGGAATAATCGTATTCACGCGTCTTATTACTACTTTGCAGCAAGCGGACACCAAGACCTTCACGGTGGGCTCCGACGCGGACATCAACGCGGCTCTCGCCAAGCTGTAAATGAGCCTCACGAGATTCCGGCTTTGCGACCTTCTGGTTGTCGTGGGAGTGGGAAGAAAAATACACTTGAGGTTATTGCTTGAAGTTGCCTATTATGCTTCCTACCTGCCGAGAGGACACGGAGCAACAACCCATTTCCAAATCACAGTGCTAGCGTGTTGATGTATCGAAAGTATTCCATGCATGGCTTCCCTACTCCTCCTAGTACGACTTGCGATCGCGGTAGCGGTTGATGTCCTCATCTGGGGTGCGCTTCTTGAGATCCTCTTTAATCTCTTCCGGGGATCTGGTCGACAGGTCACGCTTGTTGTCGGGCAACTTGTCCTTCGCCTTGCCCGTCCACTTCTCCGTCTTCTCCTTCACCATGTGAGTCAGATCGTCGGCCGTCTCCTTCACACGCTCAGTCACATCCTCGGCAGCGGCCTTGACGCGCTCGCCCAGATTCTCGGCCTTACGGTTGGTACGGTTCTTCATCTTCTCACTGGACTCTTTCCAGTCGTCAGCCTTCTCGACCGCGCGGTCCTTCATGCGTTCCTTCGTGTCATGGGCACGATCTTTCATGTCTTCTTTCGTGTCGTGACCGCGACCGCGCCAATCGTCAGTGGTACGGTTGACACTGTCCTTCACGTTCTCCTTGGTCTCGTGGGCACGCTCACGCCAATCATCGGCAGTGCGGTTGGCGCGGTCCTTCGCGTTCTCCTTGGTCTCATGACCACGATCGTGCCACTCGTTGGCCGTCTCGCTCCACTCGTTCTCCTTTTCACGGCCCTGCTGCTTCCACTGTTCCTTCTTCTCGTGCATTTCGTTGCGCTTCCCCTGGGCTTCGCCCTTAAGGTTGGTGTGCGACTGGCCGACCATGTCGCGCGCGCGGTCCATCCAGCTGTGCTCGTCGCCGCTGCCGTGCTCCTTCTGGTCGCGCTTCTTCATGACGTCCTATCACGTAAAAACGCTTCCTCTTAGGGATACTCTTCCCACCGACCTCGATGGAATCGCGTTCGCCTCACCTGAACGCAACGGCGGAACGCGTTCACGTCCTGGTCGCAGTTGGCGCGCTCAAACGACCCGCCCCAGAGGCGGTGGAACCACTCGCCGTAGCACGCCTTCACGCGCTCCTTGTACTCCGCACACTCCTTGTATTCACTCATGCTTCGGCTCTCTGCAGATCGGGTAATGAGCAAGACTGGAAACAGCAACAGCGTCCATGACGGACGAAGGCGAGCCCCTTTCGCATTCGCGCCGCTGCGACAACAAATGATCCAAAGGTGACGTTGAAGTGAGAAGGTACGGTGAAAACCGATAACCCGTAGAAAAAGGTCGGCTTATTATTTTTCCACATTTACGTTTCTACTTCTAATAATACATACACCTCTAAAATATGTTCTTTCGGGTTTATCCATCCGTAGTGTGCGGCAGTTGCCCTTCCTCACCTCGGAATTCGCGCAACCGAGATGATGGCAGACCCTGGTCTCGCCCAGGTTCTGTCTGCGAGGCGACGTCCGTGTCTCGTGCGGTTGGAACGCAGCTCCCACATCTGATATCTGTCTAAAGTTAACGCTGCCAACGTTAACCATTTTCACAGCCCACATTGGCGGGTCAAGCGGGCCACGGGTCGGTTGACGATCCGACCCGTGTGATGCCAGTCGAAGCCCGGGCTCTGTGCCAACCAGCTGCGGATCAGTATCTCAAAACAAGGTTTTATGGTTCAAAACCTCATCTTTGGGTCTCAAAACCAGGTGGGATCAGTCTCTCTCTCTCTCCCATACTGCAACCTCCCATTCCATTCCCCCCCTCTTGTGTTGGCGCTTCTTTTTTTTTCGGTCTGGCGACAGTGTGACTCTGTGACTGTGTGGGTTGAGCGGCTTCCTCTCTCTCTCTCTCTTCTCGCTGCTCCATCTTCGTTCTCTCGTCGTCCGGCCGCTCGCCCACCCCCCTCCCGTCGGTCGTCCTTCTCCTGCTGAACCTGCCCTCTGCCGTGCGTCGATCGGTCGAGACCTCAAGCTTCTCGTCTTGCGCCCGTCCAGTGTCCGCTTGAGAAAACACTGCCGAGTGCGTTCGTGGCCACCCACCCATCAAGACCCCACCGTCTCTGACCACCCCGAGCACGACACGACACGCACACCATGGCGCCCGTCGGTAGCAGTCTTCGCGGCATCATGCGCGGTAACTCGGCACAGTCCAACAACACAGACGGCTCGCGCTTATCGGAAGACAGCGACATTCAGATGCAGGGCTGGATGAAAAAGCAGAAGGAGACGCTGCGGTCGTGGCCGCGTCGGTACTTCACGCTCAGCGGGAAGGTGCTGACGTACTACGATAGCGAAGACACGTCACGCTCGCCCCGCGGCGTACTCGAGTTCAGCGATGTATCGCCGCTCACTACGGAACACAATGGGCTCGTGCTGCATCTCGCCGGTGGCAAAGAAGTGCGCCTCGTAGCCGACACGCATGTTGCTTACACGGCTTGGATGGCCGTACTCTCGGCTGCCGTCAAGAACCCGCGCACGACCAAGAGCCGCATGTACAAGGAAGGCTGGGCCCACTGTCTCACGGACGACGACGTCTGGACGAGATACTTTATCGTCGTGAACAAGGACAGCTTTAGCTGCTACGACTCAGAGGAGGAAGACTCGGAGCTCGCGCTCTCGGGATTGATGCGATCCGTCGCAGAGTGGGACGGCAAGCGGTATGGTCTCGTACTCGGTCTCAATCGAAGCCGCAAGATCCAAGTGTGTTTTGACTCGGCGGAGGAAAAGATGACGTGGTTTCTCACGCTCGAGTTCGCCGTCGCGTACGGCAACCAGCGCATGAAGAAGGACTCTTCCTCGGTCATGAAGATCGACGCAAATCCAGCTGCCAAAACGGACTCGGGCGGCGCTGGAACAGCAGCAAGCGGCGGCGACGATGGCGTGTGGATCTAACCAGGTTTTGCGGCCACGCGTGCGATTCCTATCTAATCGTGTATACTCTCGCGCGCTGCACAGACCCTCTGCGAAACTGAGCGTCCTCACTCGACTGTTCTTCTTTTCGCGGCGTTCGACGCGACGTCCACTTCTGTGCGGCCGTCGCTGTTGTCTTTCTTTCGACGAAACGCGCGCACTGCGGTGTCGTTCTTGTGTTTTTACGGTACCGGTAGTACTACTAGTATTAAAAAAGTGAATATAATGGAGAAAAAAAAGCAGCAATGATGTCCATTTTGTTCGCGCATCTGCCAACGGCGAATTCTTCCGTCCTTCCACGTTCCGCCGTAGCGATCTTCGCTCCATGGAACTCCTCGGCGTGCCAGTCTGCTCTGAATAAAAGACCCTTTGCTTGTCACTGGATAACCTCATTGGTGAGGTTAAACCCATGTTCTTCGTCACTTCTGCAAAGGAAACTTGCGAGAAAGTCGAGAAAGTGGCGAGCTGAGATTCGCTGGCTGAGATGATGCCATTGCCCATGGAGGCTGCGCATATTGGTCGCTTGATGGCGATGGACGATCGATTCGGCGACACGCACGGAGAAAGAGCTCTCGTCTCACTGACGGGCACGGACGCGCGCGAGCAGGACAAGATCGAGTGGAGATTCCCGTTGCCAGAGAAGATCGAGTGGAGATTCCAGTTGCCGTTCCCCATGGAGGCTCCGTCCCTGGTGGAGATTCTCACACGTCAATGGACGGTGCGCTGCAACCCCATGAATATCTGCGCGACTGTGTAGTAGCCTTATATGTGGACTTCGTATAGCTTTTGTTACAGTGGTGGAATCCGCCGCAGGAGGATCGAAGCCCGAGCGTCAGCACGCCAACTCTGACCGGAACACCCACCGCTGTCGCAATTCACGACCAAAGCGGTCGCATTCGCGTCGATATCGCCGACGAGGAATACATTAACCTCGCACTCATCCAGACACCACGCCGTGCGCTCCTCGAAAGAGAGTACAGATCCGAATATTCAGCCAGCGACGCCACGGTCGAGGACGTGCCGACCATGAACATCTGCATCATGATCGTTGGCACACGCGGCGACGTCCAGCCGTTCATCGCCATCGCCAAACGCCTCCAGCAGGACGGACACCGCGTACGGCTCGCGACCCACGCCGT
>JAADVZ010000804.1:0-14369 GCA_023335925.1 Pythium phragmitis | reverse complement strand
CCCCCCCCCCCCCCCCCCCCCCCGAGCCTTAGTGTCCCAAGCTCTTCGAACTCACTATGTACCGATTGTGAACGTTCTTTCACAAGAAAGCCTCAAACCGCCACAAGTGAGGTCATGTATATACTACGTAGCATTAGAATTAGCAGGTTGCTTTCTTGAAGGTGTGCGCACACTTTGCCTTGGGTTGTTTGGGTGACCGTTCCCCACAGGATGTACATTTGCTCTTGCGTTCGGGTTAATACAAAATTGAATCGTAACAGGTGGTGAAACCACAACCTGATCCTAAGAAGACCGGCTGGTCGTGTGCGCGCTGTCATGCGACGCGAAGATGTTACATTGGAACTCCGTGAATTGGACGGCCGCAGGATCCCTCTATGATGTCGGAATGCGCGGCTCGATCTTGAGCGAGCGATTGAAGCACGTATCGGCATCCGGGTACTGTAAAAAGGAGCACACTTGATCCTGGAGAACGCAAATGACGATGCGCAAATGAGTTGACCGCCGTTCACAAGATCCCGAACGTCACGAGGGCTTACCAGCACACGTTTGTCGATCTGCAATAGATACGGAGATGACTGAAGTGACAGAATTCTCTTGACCACGCCGCCGAGGGCACGAATCTGAAGCGCCACCACATCATGATCAGCTCAAATACGACACGACCTCAGTTTATACTAGGGAGTCCTCACCTTCTTGAAGTTGATAAGGCCATTATCGACTCGGTCCGGATACTCTTGGACTGTGATGATGTTTTGCATCACAACACCCAAGTATGGAATCATCGGAGGGATGGCGTCGCGCATCAACTTGTGGAGGGATCTACAAACGCCAAAGTGAAGTAATTAGGATGGTGCATCGAGATTCAGGCCGCATGCGGTAGTTCGTGACTTGCCGTGCTCCGCTTTCGGTGTACTTCTTGAGCTCATGCCACTGCTCGCGAACTTGCGGAGAAAGTCGATTCCACGTCTTCTTCAATCGAAAGACGGACGAGTCGTTTGTGGCATTCATGATCGCCATGAAGCCATCAAAATTCTGCAGCGGATGCAGGCAAACGCCGGCGACCTATAGAAAGCACGCCCCCGGACATGTAAGACATGTGTATGGCCGCTCTTGCGGATAAATCACGCAGGAGTATGCATACCTTGATAAAGTGCGACAGGACCTGGACGCGCTGTTCCACGTCATCGCGAACCAGGATTTGGTTCACGACCCAAATCGAAATGTGGTTATGGAACTGGCGAAGACGATCGTACGCAGGCGTTTTCTCAGCAGATCGCTTGGACTCGAGCATTTCAGAAACTACGGCAGGAAGATTTGTCAGCCATTGCCAACAGAAAACAACTGTAGAATTTGGGGGCGCACCTCGGATTTGGCTGAACAAATAGTGCTGGAAGAGAGTGATTTGGTCCGCAAGAACACTCACGTCCACATCAAGGAGCCTGAATGAACAAAATGTACACGGGGGTCAGCATTCGCACGAGAGCGGCCTTCACAAAGTTGTGACGAGCGACAAGAAACGTACCAGACGCGAGTGATGCGATCCGGCACACCTGACCGGCCCCGAGCGAGTGGAAGCGACGTGAGCGTTTTGCGGGTCAACGGGACAGAAGGGGATTCACTGGTTTCGCTGCGAACAAGAAATGATCTGTTCGCATCTCCTTTCCACACACCGGCAATGGAAAGTCGGCGCCGCATGGTCTCGGTGATCACCTCGACTCCAAACGTTGACGCAAATAGATCGTCGTCAAGAAACTTCAGCATGGGACTTGCTTTCTTGGCGGTCTTCAGATACGACTTGAGGGACGAGTATGCAGTCTCGCACGGCGAGCTCACGCGCAGGTCGAAAAGACGGCCGGTGCGGACAGCTTCGGAGAACATCGGCAAGAACGATGTTGCCAGCCACTGGCCACACGCTGGGTCGTTCTCCAGCTTGAAGGGAAACAGCTCGGTGCAGAACTCGTGGATGCAGCTACAAATCTCCGTATCCAGCTCGACCTTCTGCATGAAACTCTGCACCATCAAGTCGACCGAGTGCAGTACCATGCGACGCACGTACAAGCCCACGTCGGGTTGGTCAGCCGTACTTCGCAACGCCTCCCGCATATAGTCTATCAGAACGCGGTATGAAGTCACCGTGCACGTGCTGATCAAGGCCTCCACATCATCCATCTGGTACGCGTTGAACCGGTACAGCTCGTCACATATAGCGCCGAGCGTTCCAGAAACCACGAGCCGCTGGCCTTCCGCAACCTCCACCACAAGATCATCTCTTCGTTCCACCATCTCACTGGGTCGCTCAGACGAGTTGAGCAAAAGCTGGAAGTCCGACTGGGACTCAATTTGCGAGTCGCGAGAGTGGGTCTCTTCACCACCAGCTGCATCTTCACTCCCATCTTCTGACGCGGGCGAGTCCTTCTTTCCTTCTGCCATTACGGCTGCTGTTGTTCCGAACAGATCCCGACGATGGCAATCAGTATCCATCTTCATCTTGCTCTTGACAAACTGGTAAATCTCGTGACCACCATACTTTGCAGCGTAGTGGAGCGGTAGTCGATATAAGTTGCACACGGCATACAAGTCGGCTCGTGCTTCAATGAGATATTCGATCGTCTCAAAGACGTACAACATCTCGACTCGCGAGCTCAATGCCTGCGCATCTCGTTCCCGGCTTTTCGCGGTCTTCGCATCCACAGCATCCAGTAGCGTCGTTCTCGCCGCAGCCACCATCAACGGCGTCACGCCATCTCGATTGCGCACATCCACGTCGCAGTCCCGTTGGATCAATACGCGGCAGATATCCTTGGCAGCGATGGCCGCGGCAAAGTGTAGCGGCGTGTTGCCGTTCAAATCACAGACATCCGGCTCCACACCATAATCAAGCAACGCTTCCACCACGTCCAGGTGGCCCTCGCGAGCAGCCAGTGCGAGTGCACCCAAACCATGCTGCCAGTTGCGCGCATTCAGATCCACATCACCACCACTGTGCTCAACAAGCACATCGACGCCATTCACAAGCCCCTTCTGAGAGAGCAGCATGAGCGGCGTGTATCCGAAAATGTCGGTCGTCTCGAGGGGCGTGCCGTGGTTGAGAAGCTTCTTGATGATCATCACGACCTTGTCCGTTGGCTGAAACTTGCTCGTGCTTTGCCGTAGGGAGTTGCCCATACTAATCGATGTTAATGGCTGTGACGTCGTCGAATAAGACGAAGGTAATGTACACGGGCAACCAACCATATGAAGCGCACTGCGGCCGCACTCGCCCAGTGTCTTTGCCTTCGCTCCGTGCTGCAAGAGATACGAGACCACGTTGAAGTGAAGCGCGCTGACTGCGATATGCAAGGGCGTATTACCGCCAGACTCGTGGGCGACGTAGTTGACGTCTGCACCATTCGCCAACAGCATCTGTACGCTCGCAATGTCTCCACGCTGACAAGCCTGCGCGAGGGCGACGTTCCATAGTGCCTTGTTGGACGTCAGAATCTTGAAGTAGCTGTTTGAAGGAATGAAGGCGAGACGATGCGGCGCTGTTGATTCCTTCAGTAGCGTGGCAATGTTTGTGTACGGCCACAGCACAACGTTTTGCCCATTCACAGTGACGAGAACATGGCCACGACCGATACTTGCGCCGATCGTATTCTGCCCGTGCGAAGAGATGTGACGAACCACGGCACCATAGCGATACGTTGGCTCCACCTCCAGTTCCAGCACTTGACGCCACTCACCATCAATTGAGAGCGTGATCTGGTCCCTGAAAATATCTTCGAGTACGGCCGGAATGCTGACCGTGCCAATAAAATCCACGGCATACTTGAGGATACTGAGCGCCGCTCCGTTGTCGAGTGATCCACCGACGGCCCAGGCACCGTTCAGCTCGCTAAGCAACAGCTTCAGCGCGAGCAAATTATCCACGCCGCTGTTGGCCAAGACGTAGGTGAAGATCGGAATCAAGTCGTCAGTCTCGAGCGGATTCTCCGCTTCGAGCTGTAGCTCGTGCTCTTCGGCAAATGTGAACTGGATCTCCTTAATGGTCGCGACCAGGATCTCATATTTCGCCGTCGGTGACGCGACTTGGGCCGCCTGTGCCAGCATCTTGGACGCCTTGCGCCAGTCCTTGGACGAGACTTGGTGCAGTGGAATATTGTAGTAGGTTTGGTCTTTTCCCTGGAGCCACCGAAGCTTGCGGTTCAAAATCGCGTCATCTTCTCCAAAAGCGCGTCGCAGGAACGTCGATATCGCATCCGAAAGCGGCGTGAAGACGACATCCTCCACGTGGCGAGACGTGATAACTTGCAAGTCGGCCAGCTTAAGTGGTTCCCCACCATTCGCGTACCCCGACTGCTGCTCGATTTGCGCCTTTTCCTCCGTCATGGCGATGATACGAGCACCATGGATCCGCATGATCGACTCGGTCACGGTGGCGTGGAGTTCGCGCAGCTGCCGCAACGAACTCGTGCTCCGACACTCGAAGCTCTTGATAAAATTCTTGCACTTCGCAGCTTCCGGGGACTTCGAATTGTGGAGTAGACGGCGCAGCTCGGCCGTGATGAAGATACCTCGATTGCCAAGCGACGCCACCGACGCGAGCGCTGACAGTGTGCCACGGTTTGTCGACGCCAAAACGCCGTTGCGATCCGCTCCGTCGGCTGTTGTTGGAGATGCCAAACTCTGGAGATGCCACACCCACGCACTCACGTCTTCGTCATCCTTGCCCTGGCAGTAGAGCGAAAACTCTCCACGGGAAATGCCAAAGCAAAAGGGCTTTTTGCTCTCGCCGACATCCACAAAGCGAACGGTCAAGGGGCCTCCGTCATGGAGATGGATCTCACCGCGGAGCTTGCCAAAGTTGCTTCCTTTGTAGTACTGCAGCGACGCCGAGGTCTCGCCCGTGAGCAAATTCGTGCGCTTGATCAGCACAAAGTAGCGGCGCTTCCACGTCTTCAAGTGTTGACCCTGGCGCACGAGCCAACCACTACGCACCATGACACGGCTGGTGCTGGAGCTTCCGCCGCCCGCCACAGATCCACGCCCGTATGCACTTCCGCTACTTCCGCTCGACGCCATTGAATTGGTCGAGGCCATCGAAAGCTGCGACGCCTTGCGGTCATAGACTTGCGGTGAATGGGCTCCCGCCGCCGCCGCCGCCGCCGCCGCCGCGCCATTGATCAGCGCTGCTTTATCGGGCGCGCGCCGCGTTGTCGTCGTCGCGACGTCTCTCAGTTTGCGAAGCGTACCACTCGGTGGCTTGCTTCGATCGGTCTTGGTCGGCGCCTTGCCTCCGAGCGCCTGCGCATCCTCGGCCGTCTGCAGCACGGCCACATTCTCCAGTCCGTCGTCCGCTTTCGCGTCCACACAGCCTTCGTCTCCATCACCGTCAACGTACTCATCGTCGTCATCGTCATCGTCGTCTTCGCCATCTGAATAGAACGCCGTCTTGGCCGTTGAGCCGCCTTCCAAGACCGGGATGTCATCGTCCACCTGGGTATTCGCCTTCTTCCCGACAGCGCTCGAAGGGCGCGCGTGTGCCGGCGGCGCAGCCGCAAACGCCCGCGCAGGCCGCGGCTGGTGTACGGGCTGCGACGGCATCGGGGGCTCGTTCTCGTCCACGAGAAACGCCGAGAAATGACGACTGTACGAACGCCCGACCGACTCCATGGTTCTCCCTCCAGGCTTGTATCTCGACTGCTAGACCGCCAAAATCGGCCAGCGCCACAGAGCCAGAGAGCTGGCTGCTTTGGCTTCCTCACTGGCGATACGCGGATGTGCGTACGTGCGCAGATTCGCCACAAGCGCGTCCTCCCTTTCTTTCTTCCGCGCGCGGCGAGACGCTGCTTTTCCTTGCTCTTTGGCAACGCCCTCCTCAATGTGGTCAGCGCAACCTGAGGGGAGGGGCACTGTGGAGCAGCAGGAAAGCATGACAGGTCGCACGAAGGTTGCAGGAAGGTCGCACTAAGCAAATCAGCTGCTGCACAGTGCGTGCACTGGATGCAGACTCAGACAAAGACCATCATTCTGTTAAAGTGTACCTATCTCGCGGTTCAACGAATTGTCCACAGATCAGATGGCGTTTGTGCGGCCGAGAAACGTCGAGAAGGCCTGGCTCTGGAGAATGGCCGAGTAGAACCGCGCGGCATCGGCGGGCCACTGGCGCGACTTGTTGCTCGTGTCGACGACCGACACGGTGCGGTCCGCGCACTCGAAGCGGAACGCAAAGGTCTCCAAGTGGCGCAGAATGTCGTGGAGCTCCCGCTGGAACACGTGGCGCAGGTCATTGGAAGGGAATGCACGCGTGGGCTGGTTTGGGCTGAACTGGATGCTGTCACGGGTGCGCAGTCGAGGCTTGCACAACGTAGTCAGCTTCTCGCGGAGAGCGTTGGCTCGAAGCGGCGGCATGACCACGTCGCCGCCGCCCGTGACGGAATCCCGGTCGAGATTCACGACGACGAAGTCGTCGCTTGGTTTTGGCAGCTCGCACTGGCGGACGTAGCTCGAGTGCAAGCCAAAGATGAACGGAGTCGGGCAGTGGAGGTAGTCTTTCATGGCTATTGGTAGCACCGGTACGTAGATGTGACTCCAGACGAGCGGACTCACAATCGCTCGAAGCGTCTCGCCGACAGAGAGCAGCACCGAGTAGCTCGTCGACACAAGCACAATCTTCTTTTCCTGGAGCATGAGCGAAAAGAGGCGCATGATGTTAGCGATTGACAGGCACTCAAAGAAGTCTTGAAATGACGTGTCGATCAGTTCGCGTGGCGGACTCGAAGGTGATCCGTTGAGCAGTCGGGCGCAGTGGGCTTCAAACGCTTCACGAGCTGTGGCGAGCACGCCGGTAGAATTTGTATCAAACATGGCAAGGGCATTGCAGGCACCTGACGTTTCAGAAGCAGAGACCGATGCCAATGACCGCAAGTACTCCGTCAGGGCGTCGACAAGCGGGTATCTCGACAGGATACACACACCTTGCACGTAGATGTTGGTCTTGGATTCCTCGCAGCTCTGGCCGTCCACAGTGCGCGGATCGGATGCTCCAAACCGCCACAAAGCACCGTACAAAGTATCGTCTCCCGTCCCGGCGAGGAAGTTAAAGCACACAGGAGATAGCTTCTCTGCATCCGTGGTCGTGCCATGGGTGAAATTGACACCATCGGGTACCAAGAAACACTCCACCTTCTTCTGCAGGCCCTGTCCAGATGCATCCTCTTCAACTGCCGACACATGTAGTGACCGGTACGAGAATCGTCGGTCTTCAGCACCACCACAACCACTGTCCAAGTCTCCTCGGAATGCAAACACAGTCGCCACGGCTTTGTCGAAGACGCCACCTTCAGCAGCTCTCAGCTCCGACAAGTAGCGCGCTCCTGGCGGGCTCACAGCCGTCTGATGAAACGGGATGCGGTTGTTGCGGAGCAACCGTGTGAGATCGTCCGCTCGTGTGCACTGCGTGGACTGCGCTGATCCGGGATGGACGATAAAGTCACGGTACAACGCACTCGTCAAAAAGCTTGCAAACCGTTCAAAGCTCATGCGCTTGAAATCCACACGGGTCTGCATTCGCATCGCATCAAGCCTCTGGACCATACGCTGCATGAGATCGCAATCCGGCACCACCGCCTTCTCGAGTATCGCGGCATCGCCTAGGAGTTCATCCTTCAGTCGCACCAGTATCGGGGAAGTTGTTGGCAGCGCCAGCGGGGCGAGCTTGCTGTCGAGGAAGCGTCGGCAGATCAGCAAGATCTCGTGCTGGAGAAGTCGGTTTGCGTGCAAAGCCTCGGGCGACGACACTTCGCCTATCTGCTGGGTGGCGAGATGTAGTCGACGCAGCTTGAACTTCACGTCCAAGATAAAGCTCAGGCGATGGTGGTG
The DNA here is from genome assembly GCA_023335925.1 of Pythium phragmitis. Lineage (NCBI taxonomy): Eukaryota > Oomycota > Peronosporomycetes > Pythiales > Pythiaceae > Pythium > Pythium phragmitis. The sequence goes on along the minus strand of JAADVZ010000804.1, from coordinate 6,509 downwards.
CGATGTTCGGAAGAGATAGACCCAAAAGACAGTGCAGCACCACTCGCTCTCAACGACTTGGTCAAACGTGAGCACGAGATGCTGAAAGGTCTTTTCATCACCGAGTTGCTCTTGCTGCTGCTTCATGTGGGAGAGCATCTGCGTGTACTCCCGCGTGAGGCGGAACTTCGAATCGTAGGCGCACCGCAGCATGTCGAAGACGCGCGTGTACACGGCGTCAAACAGGTTCGTAGGCAACAACGCTCCTTGCGCAGCGATCAACGCAGCGATTCCCTTTGGTTGTACAACCGCCGTACTGGACTCGCTCGGCAGCTGATATTGGCACACAACGCACTGAACTGTTGTTCCCATATCTTCGAGTTCGCTATACTTTGCACACGTGGGAGACGTGAGGAAGCGATCAATGATGGTAGTCGCCATCGTGATCTGGACGTCAAGCGAAGCGGGGGCATCGCTTGCAGGGGCCGTTGTCGACGCGAGTGTCTCGTACTCTTCGATCGAATAGAGCAACGCCAGTAGCCACTCGTCCCCAGGCATGACCGTGTTGATAAACTCGGCAGCGAGCTTCGGGTCTGCAAGACACTCTTCCACGGGAAACACGTCCCACTGCAGCGCCGAGGAAGACAACCCGGAGTTGACTGTTTCGGCGCCTGGGAGCCGAGTCTTTGCCGTTCGAGTGGCTAAGGACAGTGACCGGAGACGAGACCGAACGTCCTTTTTCGCGGCCTCCATTGATGGCTTTTCCAAACCCTCATTCGACGACGCGGAACGCAATCGACTGTCGCGTCGCTGGAAAGGCCTGCCTGGTGGTTGTGGGCGATTTAGTGATTCTGCCGACATTGTCGAGACAAAGTCGTCAAAGCCGACGCTTGTCTCGCCACCCAGACCCAGTGATCGTCGGGAGGTGGGCTGGAGAGATAGACGCGCCTGGCGTGATGGTCTAGACTGCGCTTCACTGTACGTGGCGTGATGGCTAACGACACTGGACGCCTCCAGCGCCTGCAGTCTGAGCTCGAGTTGCTCTTGCGTTTGCTTCATCTTGTCCCTTAGGCTGCCCAAGAGCACACTCGCTCGCGCCCGTGGCGGTGCAGCAGATGCGGCATCGATTGGTGGGCGAGTCGTCGGCTCCACAGCTTGATCTTTGGTACCATCAGCTTGGTCGGGGTTACGGTTATCACCTTCTCCATGAAGCCAGCCCACGAGTCCACCTTTTAGCTGGAAGCGCAAGCTCGTCTCGCGCCGTTGGTTCGTGGTGACGTTCTGGGTCGTCTCTTTCATTGCCTGTTGGCGTGAAGGTTCGTGAATTGCAGACATTCTAGAGGCCGGCAACACCACTGGGACGCGCTCTTCGTGGTTGCCATCTTCCACAATCGTACTCACAAAGCTGAAGGAGCTCGTAGCAACCTCATTGGCGGCGTATAGAGATGACTGGGCAGCGTCGTAGTCTACCTCCTTCAGCTTGCTATCTGTGACCGAATCGCATGCCACCAAGGTATTGGTGTGGTCCGCCTCTCGCTTCTCGATCGCCTGATCTTGCTCGCGCACTGGCCATACAAACTTGCTGGACTCGGGCGTGGGCGGCGTCCCCACGCTGGACGTTCTCGAACTCGGTGGGCTTTCTGGCTGGAAGAGGAGCTCGTCTTCGTCGTCCGTCACATTCTTGATCACGAGAACCGGAATTATAGCGGGCGAAGGAACTGCCGCCGGCGCGTCGCGGTCGGCTTGGACGGCGGCCATGCTTACAAGCACGACGGGAGGTTGCCGAATGGCAAGAGCTGAGCGATTCCCTCCCCCCTTCAGACAAGATGCGCCTTGGCGATCAATGTTGCGCGCACGTGCCTCGCTGGATCGGCTGCGTCTCAATTGGAGTGGGATTGGATTATTTTAGGATCAAGAGGATTCCTCAGAGGGGACTCGCTTGTTCTTTCTAAGACAGTCGACTCTTCCGCGCGGGTTCTTCACATACATCTCTCGCTTGCCCACGAGATCGCGTAGGCGCCGCCCTTGGATGAATGGGAGAACCCTGCTGTCGTTGTCTCAATTCTGCTGGCAGTCGCATTTAAAGGGCGCTGTCTTGGCCTCCTACAGGCTGAAGAACGTACGTGAGCACACGATCGCGTCCAACCCATTGCCGTCGCGGTCGCTGGGCGGTAGGTCGCGTGTCCCTTGTGAGCGTGCCCATCCGGCCGTAGAGGAACTGCCACTCCGCCGCCGCCGTAGATTCCTCTGTTGGCTCTGCGCACCACCGCCGCCGCGTCATCCACGTTGCTCTTCAACGTCTCTTGGGGGGAGATGAAAGGAAACAGCAACTCAAACCTCTCTCTTTTTATGGAAGAGAGGACAACAATCCCATGTTCCATAATGTCATAGTACCGAAAACCTCTGATAATAAATACTCGGACAATCATCTCCTTGCGCAGCAACCAAGTGAACCACAGAACAAGCGGATGGCAGGGGAAATCGTAGTATACAAACTAAAGAGCAAAAGAGACTCTCCAAATGACCGCCTTCTCGCTTCTCTATTCTCACGGCGTCTGCTCGTACACGAGCGTCGCGGCGACCACGAGGTCCTCGGCGGCAAAGTCCACGCGGCTGCGCAGCTCGGCCGGCGCGAGCACGGCCAGCTCTTCGGCCGCCATGGCGCGAGGATCCGTCACGAGGCGGCTGCGGTAGAGGCGCGCGTACACGTCGAGTTGGATGGACGACTCGGTTGCTGTCGGCACAACGCGCAGCTGCAGCAAGTACGACGGCGCGTCGCCACTGCTGTACACAAACGAGTCAAGATCCAGCACGATGGTGCCATCATCAGCGTGGCCACAGCGTCCACAGTAGTCGCCCACGATGGTACCGGCACCGAGATGCTGCCAGAGCACCGAACCGAGTCCATGGGGGAGTACGGACAGCGGGTGCTGCTCTCCGTCGAGCGCATAGACGCTCCAGAGATCGGCAAAGCACGACCACGCCGACCGCACACGCAGCTCCGTGGCGTCGCCGTTCATGGCCAGCTCGATCCGGTGGCCGGCGACCAAGAGCTGGATCGCCGCGAACGCCGAGAAGCCATAGTCCATTGGCGCAGGCGGAAGCGCCCGGGACGCCGACGGGTCCACCGACACACAGGTCCACATGCCCGAGAACAATCGCGACACGTCGCTTGGCACGGGGTACTGGAAGGGCGGATCCGGCAACACCCCGGACCAGAGTCGTAGCTGCTCGCGGTACGGATGGAGACCGAGCAAACTCGTGTTGCGTAGCAAGCGGCGCCCCTCGACGCGCACGAACCGTGAGACGCCGTCCAAGTCGGGGTAGTCGGCGTACATGGACGACACAATGTTGTCGACCAGCAACTCTAGCGGCTGCAGCGGCTCGAGCGACTCGATCGACTCGAGCGACTCGTACTCTCTCAGCTGTGGCACGATCTCGGCCACGTGGCGCTCGAATGTGAGCACCAACGTGCCAAACGCCTCCACCACGGCCACGTCATTCGCCGTTGGTATCCGCGCGGCACGGCGCACGAGCGTCCGCAGCTCGGCGAGCGTCCCGTTTTGGACGAGCACGCAAAAGAGATCAACGCACAGCTTGAGCAGTCCGCTCCAGCGGGTCCGCCACGCATCGGATCGCGCGTGCGGCGACACGGCTCGCAGCGCTGTGAGCATTGGGATGACGCAGCGCGTCGCGTATTGACGGAGCGCGTCGTCCGTGTAGTACACAAACGCAGCCGCGGGCGTGTTGGGATGGCTGCGCAGGATCGCCACCACGTGGTTCGTGAGAACGTCGCCGGCGATCCAACTCACGTCGATCGCAGCCAGCAGGTTCATGATGACGGCGAGCTTGTTGGTCGCCTTAACGACCAACGGGTTCTGGCGCAGCAACACGACCTCGTTCACGGGTCGTGCTGCCACGGCCACAGTCGCTGCCGCCGACGGGGAGGGGCCATCGTCGGTACTACTGACGACGGCCCCCGGTTCCGGAATGAGCGACGGCGTGGCGTCGCCGGCGCTGTTCGATTCGTACTCGTCGTCGTCTTGCTTGCGGTACGACTTGAGCGTGAACGGCGTCGACGCCGCGATGGCCACGACCTGCCAGACCGAGGCGTCGCCAGCCTCGGGCAGGAACACGTACGCGCAAAATTTGTGCTGGCTCGCGCGCATGCGCTGGCTCGTGCCGCTTCGCCAGTCGTACTCCCAGTGGTGGCTCTCGCCGTCGCCTTCGTTCAAAACAAACACGCGCGCGGGATGGCCCGCGTCGGCGAGCGCCAGCGCCGACTCGCTGGTCGCGAGCTGCCCGGCGACCCAGATCACGTCACGCGCTCGATTGTCCGTGATGATCACGTCCGGCTGGCAATTGTCCGTAATGTCGGTCGCGCGGAGCTGCTGGCCGAGCGTGAGATGCGTCGTCAACGGATTGTCCGGGTCGTGCACTTCAAAACGACCAAAGACCAGGAAGTCGCGCAGCGCTTGCGCCGGCGACAGCACGTCCAGCGCGTACAGCGGCATCTGCTCGTCGTCGCCCTGGAGACTCGACGCTTCGGCGTCGTTCCCGACGAGCCGCACGTGGACATGCAGCGCCGACCCGCAATAACTCCGTTCGCGGTGCTTTGGACAGCAGTGCGGGAAGCAGCGCAGAACCTACACCCAACAGAGAGAAATAAACTAGTTAAATACTTTTTTATCGATGGGAGACATCCTAGGGATGAGAGAGACCAAGACGCACCTTGGCCATGCGCGTGCGGTTACTGCGCTCGTACATGGGGTTAAACGTCGTGGAGGACGCGTCATGGCCGGGCCCGGTATTCCCCGGACAGTCGAGCACGCGGAACTCACAGTGGACCTGCATTGTTCACGCCCTACGACCAACGACCTCTGGGAGGGGGGATTTTACTGGCTTGTCTGTTGGTGGTTGACACTCGGTGGTTGTGCGACGCTCGTGAGCGTGAGGGGAGGGGATGGAGAGAGACGCAAAACGTCAAACCGCCGCGTCTGCCTGGATCCGAAAATTCAAGTGACCGGATTCGCCCACTGGCTCGGCGATTAGTTCACGGTCTGTCTCGTTCGTTGGCGAAACAAGACGGAAAAGCGAGCTTCCGACGGGACGTGAGGTGGACAGAGGCAGGATGGAACTGCGAACTCCCACGCCTGATGCTGGCGATGCGCCTTCGTTGTGTCCTTCTGGGAGAAGACAAGACGCCTCGCTTGGTGGGGGCGGGGGACGACGGCGTACCGTTCAGACCTCTGGAGACTGCACCAAACACGACGCAGAAAGCGACCTGTCTGCTCGGCATCGTCTGGGCCACCGGCGACCAGCACTCAGTTGGACGTCGACGTCTGGACGGGCCGGACAGCTGCCGGCTCGAGCCGTCTGGACGCGCGCGCTCCACAGAGAGAGAGAGAGAGGCCGACGGCGAGCAAATTATTGGACGAAACCCCGAGCCCTCCAGCAACACAATCAGCTGAGACCCTTGTGCGTGTGCTGCGTCACAGCCACCAAAGCAGACGGAAAAGCAAAGGCAAGCCGAGCACCCAAGCCGGACTGAAACCCCTGCCCCCTTCCTGGTTTGGCTGCCCAGCCCCCAGCCGCTCTCGTTCCAGTCGTTGGCTGCGAGAGCAAGAGAATTTCGTTGCTGTGAGCTTGGATCCGATTCCCCTGACCTCGTGCCACCAACGCGAGCGACGAGAACGGGCGTGGGAGGAGCCGTGGGCGGGTGGAGCGAGGGGGGGAGGCGAGAGGAAGACGCCGGCGAGGCCAAGGGCAAGAGGTTCGCACGGCTCTGGCCGTTGCGAACTTAAGCATGGACACTCTAGGAAAGCGTCCATCCCGAATGTCCCGAAGAGAAGAAGTGGGTAAGGGACAGCTGGACTCTAGGAGTTGATAATCTCACCACCTAAATGCCATAAAGTGATTAAAATGAAACTTCCGGCGACATTTGACGCGGTTTTATATACTAATATTATGTCGTGCCAGATCATTTGTACACGTGCTGGCAATCAAATATGGGATCAGAGACTGGAGTAGTGTGGTTATCAACGCGCCCCTGGCCCTGTGGTCTTGCCTTCCACCTCCCCCCACCTGTGCTTTCGCAATGATCGTAACGACCGGCAGACCACCAGATTGCGGGATGAGAGCAACTGAAACACTCGAGGACATGGTTCGTTAACTGGATGAGACTGACCAAGTCAGCATCAGGTCTCGACGAAACCGTGGTCACAACAAGGCACAAGCTGATCTCGCGGTTTCACTCGGCTGCCCCATGAAAATGACGCCCTGCTGTACACGAGGAAGCGGTTCTCTCAGCTGTGAGGTGTGTCATCCATTCGACTCGGCGAAACACAATAATAATTGCTCGTAATCTCTGAGCAATAAATTGCCATTTCGACTCGAAATTTTCGAGTCGGCTCCTCCGCAGTCCAAGCATGGGACACGCCAACGCCTGGTGCGTGAGCCCGTGACTCACGCTGTAATTCGGAAGGCCATCAGTGCGTGCTGTCTGTGGAGAAGACAAAGTGTCCCGAATG